>BLKR01010402.1:30000-57484 GCA_011170035.1 Teleogryllus occipitalis | reverse complement strand
ACTGCGAATAATACCAACCGTACACCCGTGACTGTACAAAAGACACAGACACCACATCCAGTCACAACTCAAAACAAATTTAGTGTTTTAGATTATGAAACAGATTTTCCTCGCCTTCCTGATCCTCACCACCCTTCTCTACCATCGACAAATACATGCACAAACCAACGCAAACAGGCTAGGAAGCGCGTCAAAACCGAAACACGTAAAGCTGCGCATCCTAGCTCACTTGAAAACAAAGACATTCCTACTGAGCCTAAAAAACAGGTACTTATTTTAGCTGACAGTCATGGCCGCCATCTTTCCTCCATTCTCAGTAGGAAGTTACCCTCCAATTTCTCAGTCTCATCTATTTTTAAACCTAACGGGAGGTTTGCAGATGTGACTGCAGAATTGGACACCCACACGAAAACAATGACCAATCAGGACACAGTCATTATCATAGGAGGGCAGAATGACATTAACTTGGGCGGTAACTTTACACCTGAACAACATGTTAACAAATTACAATGTGCCGCCCAAAATACTAACATTGTAGTCTCGACTCTGCCCTTCTGGTACAACAGACCAACACTATGCAGCGAGATTAAGCACGCAAACCAACAATTGAAACTGCAGCTGAGAGAAACAAATGTCACACTTTTTGAAATGAATTTCCTCTCAGCAAAACACTTCACCCGGCATGGTCTTCACATGAACCTTGCTGGAAAACATGCAGTCGGTAACAAACTTGCACAATACATCATCAACTCCAGTCCTACGCAGTCTCCTGCCAAAAATCCGTCCCTTTCGCCTTCCTTACGTTCTCCACCCCCCACCCTTATTTCGAACCCTGTTGCCTCTTCCTCTGAACCTACTCCCGTTTCTCCCATTCCCACTACCAATTCGTCTTCATCTGATGCCCCATCTTCCTCACAACCTGTCACTGCCCGGACACACTACAACCTTCGACCACGCACTCGAGGTAAAAATGGAGTAAATATATAGCAACTACAGTCAGATGCAGCAGAAAAACATTCGTGTAGGTACTTGCAAAAAATAAACATTCTTCACCATAATGTTCAGTCCCTTTCAAATAAAACTGAGTTTATCGAGGCAGCTCTACAGAGCGATCTAAATCAAACGGACGTTCTTTGCTTTACAGAACATTGGTTATCTCCTAATGAACTTAGCATTTTCCAAATTCCAAACTTTTACCTCGCAGGCTTTTATTGCAGAGAGAGAGAATCGCATAAAGGTCCTACGTATGGTGGTTCTTGTATTTACGTTAGAAATAATATTGATTCTATCCCCTTGGCAGAATTAAATGTGTATTCCATTGAAAATATTTTCGAAATTTCTGTTGTACATCTTACTTCACTAAAAGTGATAATACTTTGCATTTACAGACCTCCAACAAAGAGAACTGCAGATTATATTTTGTTCTTAGAAAACCTGGAGATAACACTTAACAAAGTCAGCAATCGCTCTTTTGAATCCATTGTTGTATGCGGAGATTTTAACATTGATTTTCTGGTCGAATCTTGCGAGAAAGAAAAGTTTCTCAATTTAATTAATTCCTTCAATTTAGACATTACAATTAATGTACCTACACGAATCACACAAAATTCGATGAAGGCAATTGATCAAATTATAATTAACAAAACTACTACTCGATATGAAGTTGAAACAAAAGATTTAGGATACAGTGACCACGATGCACAAATTCTTACCATTATAAGAAATGCGATCACTGACACAATAAATAATACACGTATGACTAGATTGTTTACTAAAAGTAAAATTAAATTATTCATAGACTACTTGATGCAGGAGTCATGGGAAGCGGTTTATAATACTGTTGATACAAACGAGAAATATAATTCTTTTTTTTTAACTCTTTCAATTCATTTTAACACTTGCTTTCCTCTTCAAAAACGAAAATTAAATATTTCACGGAAAAGCAATTCTTGGATAACACAAGGGATTAGGACATCTTGTAAAAACAAGCGAATTCTTTCTTTCATTTCTAAACGTCATGACGTATCTCAAGATTTCCTTATCTACTTTAAAAAATACAAAACATTGTTACGAAAAGTCATAAGGCAGGCAAAAATCATGAAAAACGATCAGGATATTTTGAACTCAAATAATAAAACAAAATCAATGTGGAATATAATAAAAAATACTACCAAATCAACTAGAAAACCCGTAGAGAATGTTGTTTTAAAATATAACGATATAAATGTCAACGATCCGGCAACAGTGGCTAGTCTCTTTAACCAATACTTTTCGAGAATTGCTGCCGATCTCACTAAGGGTCTTCAGGCACAAAATTCAAAAACAGACAGTGCACCCAAAATTTTAGACACAATGTTCGTTTCCGAAACTTCTTCCTATGAAATTCTCAAAATAATCGGTAAACTAAAAAATAAATATTCGTCCGGTTTAGATGAATTCCCAGATTCTTTGTTAAAGACTTGTGCGTATGCCATTATACACCCGTTAACTCACATATTTAATGCATCTTTATGCACTGGAACGTTTCCAGATATTTTCAAAACAGCTAAAATTAAGCCGCTCTTCAAAAAAGGCAACAAAAATGAAATTCAAAATTATCGGCCCATCTCTCTTCTATCAGTTTTTTCAAAAATATTAGAGAGACTTTTTTACGTACGAATGGAAACCTTTCTCACTAAACACGACGCGCTTTCAGATTGCCAACATGGATTTAGAAAATCAAAATCAACGGAAACAGCTATATTTTCTTTTCTTAAAGATGTCGCCTCATCATTAGATCAAAACGAGGCACCTATTGGATTATTTTTAGATCTCTCAAAAGCTTTTGACATCATTGATCATGACATTTTACTTTCAAAATTACCTTCATATGGAATCCGTGGTATTGCTCTAGATTGGTTATGTTCGTACCTTAAACAACGATCTCAGAAAGTTGAAATACCTTACTGGAATGATGGAACATTACGTACGCACCTTTCCGACTCTTTGCCCGTTGCATGTGGAGTTCCTCAAGGATCGATTTTAGGCCCTATTCTGTTCCTACTTTACGTAAACGATATGCCCTCGACGATTCGAAACGGAAGAACGGTTCTCTTTGCGGATGATACGAACATCCTTTGCAATAAAGAAACCGTAAATAGTACAATATCAGATGTTTCAAATTGGTTCCGAAATAACAAATTAATAGTAAACGAAAAGAAAACGGTTTTAATGCAGTTTTCCATTTCAAATAAACAATTCTGTGCTCCATTGAAAATGAACAGTGTACCATTGACTCATGTTAATGCAACAAAATTTTTAGGTCTCTCAATTCAGTCAAACCTTAAATGGAACGTCCATTTAAATGAATTGAACACAAAATTAAGTTCATTATGCTACGCGTTCAGAATTCTTGCAAATTCAGTCAGCCTTCATACTGCTCGTTGTGTATACTTCGCGAATGTTCATTCCCGCCTGAGATATGGCATAATATTCTGGGGAAATACATCTTATAGCTCCCAGACCTTTAGATTACAAAAACGAATTGTACGAATAATAACCAAATCCCACCCACGTGATTCTTGTAAGCCTATCTTCATTAATCTAGGAATTCTACCATTACCGTGTCTTTTATTTACGAATCAGTGGTTTTTGTAAAAAATGACTTGCTTAAGGGCGGGAATATATTTTCAGAAAATGCCGAAGTCTATTACTATAACACTCGACGTAGAAATCATATTCATCAGGTGACAGTATCAACAGCTCATTACAAAAAATTCACATACAATACATGTACATTATTTTACAACACTTTGCCAGATGACATTAAACGATTAAATTCAATAGAAAAGTTTAAATCCACAAGTGAAATCGTTTCTGCTGCATAACTGTTTCTATACAATTAGAGACTATACTGAGCATCACAAGAAAAGTAGCATTAATTTTAACAATGATACATAATGCATTAATTACCATTTGGACTGTATAAATGAGTATAAACAACCTGTAACAACTATTGTAACACAGCTTCCGGGTCAATGACCCCCATCTCGATCAGGTTTTTCGTCCAGTTTCCCTGATCCATTGAGCAAATGCTGAGATGGCCCCTTGTTTTGCTTCTGGACATAAATGTAACTTCATTTTCTGTGCACGTCTTCTAGAATTCAGTGGGAAATATAATTATTCAAATTATCGTTTCCACGTTGTCGCGGCAGGAAGTAATAAGAGCCAAAATTTATTGCTTATTTATCCTTGAAAATAGATTTTATTACATGGGAGTTTTTTTGTTTTTTTTTCTCCCTTTCAAAATTCAAAATTTATTGCTTATTTATCCTTGAAAATCGATTTTATTACATGGGAGTTTTTTTTGTTTTTTTTCTCCCTTTCAAAATTCAAAATTTATTGCTTATTTATCCTTGAAAATCGATTTTATTACATGGGAGTTTTTTTGTTTTTTTTCTCCCTTTCAAAATTCAAAACTTAAGTAGTATATGATTTAGTGTAGGGATCACAGAATTTTGAAAATGTGCACACAATTCACTTTTCCCCATAGCCCGTCATACGCAGTTTTTAACTGTTTTTTGACGTAAATAAATAAATAAATAAATAAATAAATCATTCCAGGATGTGATCAAAAACTTTCTTAGCAACAGAAAGGATTCAGACTACAAACAAATGGTGAATAGAATGCTCGTTTCTTTGCAAGATTTAGGCTGAAAAATGAGCTTAAAAGTGCACATGTTACATTCACATTTCACTGAAATATTTCCCTGAGAATCTAGGAGTGCTGTGCGAAGAGCAAGGAGAATGATTCCACCAAGATCTAAATGAATTGGAACGCAGATAGCAAGGGAAATGGAACAGGCACATTCTTGGATATTACTGTTGGTTACTAAAGAGAAGATACAATATTAGAAGAGCCATTTTTTAGGCACTTGTGAGGTTTCATGTAAAGTACCCCCAAAATCAAAATATCATTTTTCAAATTAGCAGGAACTCGAGTTCGGGCAAATCTCTTGAGAAATATCGTCTGAACGCGGTTTAGGCGCTAGTATTGACCACAGAAGAACGGACGGATGGACACAGAGTCGTTTCGCCGTAAACATTTTTTTCTGTACCAAGGGCCCCCAAAATAGATTCTGATTACATAACACAGGAGAGAAAATAATTTACTACATATTATAAGATCAAGATATATTCACTTTAACAGTGGCCGGGATCCACAATATTAGGTTTTCTGACGAAATATTGTCAATTTCGGTTGCAGCATAACAATACTTTCGTTTTACAACGTACTTACTTTTACTTACTGACTATGTACTACGTACTATGTGGTAAAGTAAAAAATCTCTATCTTCAGTAATGTAATAGAGGAAGATGCTGAAAAAATTTTAAAATTTGCAATTTACGAAAATTGGACCTGCACAAATTTTATAAACGTACTTTGCTCCATACGAGAAAAAATAGAAAAGTTGAAGCTATTTTTGAGAAAATTTTGAATATGTTGTTAAGGCTTCACGTAAAGTACCCCCAAAATTAAAATATTACCCTTTTCAAAATCAAAGAGTCGTGACATCAGTCACATGGATTGAGGAATATAAAATTTGGTAAAAATCCTATGAAAGATTTCGATGGTAGCGATCCATAATACAGACGTTTTTCCCTGAAGCAATTTGTCGGTATAAAGGATGCACATAATGTGGATTCTGACTACGCCAAAGAATTAGAATTAATTTACTGCTTACAGGGGGCAACACCTATTCGTTTTCTTAATATCAAGGACCCACAAAATGAATTTTCCTGTCGAAAAATCGGTTTTTCACAGCAGAATTACAAAACTTTCTATATATCAGTAATATGCGAGAAAGTAAAAAAGTCTATGGTTGCAATGACAAGGCATTGATTCTTATCTAAATACTATATTGATATAATATACTATAATCGATAGTAATAATAATAATAATAATAATAATAATAATAATAATAATAATAATAATAATAATAATAATAATAATAATAATATATAACTGCAGAGTTTTTTTTACAAGGGCCTACTCACATTCTTTGCTCTAGGGCCCGGATATTCTCTCGGCGGTCCTAAACTGCTGCACGGCAACTCATCAACTGAACTGAAGCACAACGAAGGAGGCAAGAGAACACGGTTACAGTGCGTTCACAAATACTCAATAGTCTTCAACAGCAATTACGCGTGGCACAGACAAGGTTGTTTAATGTAAATTGCAAAGGCCGAAGGCCCGGAGCCACGTCAAAGCCACTCGGAATTGCACAGGTAATGGTCAACTGAGGTAGTGTATAAATTGTATAGTAAGGTTCAGGGTAAATAGAACTTCACGACTGGTACAGTAGAATTCGAAACTACATACCTTGTCTCTCACTAGTCTTAGAAACTTCCCTCTAGCTGTTTGATTCCTGTTTGTCACATAGTTTCCGCAATTACTGGTCACAGTAACGTACTTTTGCTACCCTAGCCACCTCGTATTGGCTAATATTAATTTCATTCGGCAGAAGTCCGGAAGTTTGAAGCTGTTTCTACTTGGGACTTCATCCATCCATTCGGGACAATGTAAACACTTTCCGCCTAATAAGGGAATTAGTCAGATTTGCACTTTATCCCAGATATCCAGCTGCGAAATGTGTGAACTTTGTCCAATAGCGGGACTAGATTCTCGAGGTCCCGGTGCAGAATGTTCCAATGTCCATGTTCATACAACCGTAGTTGACAAAAGCTAAATCGGGAGGCTTAGATCTAATTATGTAGATTCGTATTACATTATAAATTTGATTTAATCAGCGAAGAAATCATTCTCCATTTTAAGCCATCTAATTTCTCGATGGCCCCTATTTTGAAAATCAATTCATAAAATTTTCGTCTATAAATTACATAAAGTTGAACAGGCAACAAGCAGACCGAATATCTTATGAAACACAAACAACTCAAGTTTTTCGTGTATTCGTTCTGTACTGTTGCCATTATATCGCGTAGTTAACATACGAAAATTTCGGATATTCAGTTTTAGAACACAAGCCCTAGTCACGCTGTAGGTGTCGGACAAGAACGAGTAAATAATTGCGATGGGCGTAATTGTACTGATGAAGGAGCGAACTTTCACTCTCTCAACCACTAATCTTCCAGTAAATTCTTTGTTATTGTTGTCTTTTCTTGAAATAACTTTCCCACATTCAGTTGCAGTAATAAGGAATAACCTTAATTAAATATTCTGAGGACGAGTAATTTGTGACTTTTTTTACCCTGAAGCATCTTAAAAATATTTCTGAAAAGAAATCTCACCTTTATTGGATGTTGGCATGAGTCAATCGGGGCCCCCCAGTGCGGTGCACCCGTTGCACCAGTGTCAAGAGAAACCGAATGGAGTCATCCACTTTATAGGGCCCTTGGGTATGTCCCTGAATTTGTCATTTGCCGAATCACAGGGGGAGCTGGAGGGCAAGAAGAGTGAATCCCAGGCGTGTGCTCAGGCGGGCGAGGTTTGAATCGAGATTTCCTTATCTTCATTTGTAATAAAGTACTGCATTACCATATTGGCGATAAAAGAAAATGTCTTTGACACAGTCTAATAACACTGTCTTCAACTTAATAGAATGTGTCTTTGACTAGTGTGTGTCCCTGTAGAAATTGCAATAGGTGAAATATATTGTAGTACCCGTATTGAACAAAAAATCTTGAAGTTCACTTTCCAACAAGCTGATAAAACTGCATTTAATTCACCGGATTGCTGATTGCAACAGTTAGAAAGTTAATTGCTCATTTAACTTCGTAACGTATTGACGTTAATAATCTGTTTCATTTTAATCCTTTTATGTTTCAAAAATAGGTCGAATTCCGAAAAGATAACTAATGGAAGAGATGGCACATACTTTATCAATACATGCGTCAATCCTATAGTTTTTAATGATACCTACAACAATATTTTAAAGGTGTTGGTACTTATCATGACGCTTTTAATACGACGAAGCAAAACAACCGCGAAGTACTTACACGTATTCCGTTTTTGTTAAACAAACCACATAATTCCTCAGTACAATAGGAAAGTCACGTCCTTGAGGCAACTTAATGCTGCTCTACTTTCGCGCGTGATTCTCCGTTAGTTTGGTAGATAACATGGCGCAGACCGCACCACTCATACCGCGCTTGGTTGCTTCGTCGATAGCAATTGCGAATCGTGCAGGGGAAATCATTCGAAATGTTATGTCCAAAGGAGAATTGGGCATCGTAGAAAAGACAGTAAGGATTTTTAGTAAAACTTTTTTTTTCTTCCCGGACTCATATTTTCAACTAATATATTAATTATCCTCAGGGAAAAAATGATCTGCAAACAGAAGCCGATCGTTCAGCTCAGAGATGTATTATTACCTCTCTCTCAAAGCAATTCCCATCTATAACTATCATAGGAGAAGAAGATGAACCGTCAGATGTCCCAGTACCCAGTGATTGGGTTGTGTCAGAGGTGGACCAGGATATTCTTCGGCTTGAATGTCCAGAAACTTTGCAACAGGTGTCCGCAGAAGAGGTAGGAAAAGCGCGCGAACATAAATGTACTTGGATTTAGTTCCACTCTTTCAGAAATGATATTCAAGAACAAAATACTCCCTACTTATTATTTTAAATTAGATTTGATTACAAAGAAAACTAGCAAAAAATGACATTGATGTGTTGTCTGAATGTTCGATATGTTTTAGGTGGTTGTTTGGGTTGATCCTTTAGATGGAACATCAGAATACACTCAAGGTAAATATCCCAAGCATAAAAGTGTCTCTGATTTTACCTCACTGTATGCACGGGGATGAGCAAACTGTTCATGCTTTAATAATTGTGCATTAACATGAACGAATGTAAAGTATTGCTGCTAAATGCAGATCATTCTAGAAATTCGGAATCAATTCTTATTGTTATATTTTATTATTATTATTTGAATTTGTTTCTTGGTAGGCCTGCTGGACCATGTTACTGTTCTCATTGGCATTGCTGTGGGTAATCGTTCAGTGGCAGGTGTTATTCACCAGCCATATTATAATTACCAGAAAGAAAATGAACCACTAGGACGAACGATTTGGGGAATTCGAGGAGTAGGCGTTGGTGGATTTGAGCCAAAAGCAGCTCCAGAAGGTCAGAGAATAATTACCACCACTCGTTCACACTCTACTCCTGAAGTGCAAGCCACACTAGATGCTATGAAGCCAGACAATATTCTTCGTGTAGGTGGAGCTGGTCATAAGGTAAATATTACCACCTTACCCAAATATAAGAATTTGTAACTTTCTATAATAACTAGTGGGCGTGTATAAAAAAAAAGTATGTATTTAAAATGGCATGACTTTTAAGTTACTATCAATGTCTAAATTACATCAATTGCATTTAGCCCTCGAGCAGTCACGTTATTGTCCGAATCAACCACTTGTCTTCTTTTATGTTACCTTCCTATTCTCTGTTGTGAAACTGTAATTTTTTATTATCTTCTAACTGTAACATTAACTGTCAATAATAGAATGCTGCAATTCATAGAAGTGGCATATTGATAGTTTTATTAATATTGCTGCAGACATTCATTGGCAGAATTGACATTGGGATTGGTAATGCAAGTATTATTTATCTTCTCCCAAATGTAACATCTTTTTATAAAATATAATCTTAAGAAAACTCAGAAGTTAACTAGAAATTATGACTCACAACTAATTATTAGATGTATTTCAACATTTCCTTGACAGAGAATAGCTGATCACCCTGCCCAAGCTCCCCAGTAGGTATAAACCTCTGTAGTTACATGTAGTAACTAGCATTCAGACACACGTTCATTTCCTTCGAATACCCATTTCCCTTAGCCATATAATACTTTCTTTTGCCAAACTTGCCCTCATCTACTTCAGCAATCATTCTTTCATCACTTTTACTTTCGAGAATCACTAAAATTGCTTCCCTGTAGAAAAACATACAAACTGTCAATTTTAGCACCAACACATTCAACACTCATTATTTTTAATTTTCTCTTGCACTTACATAATCCACAAACATGTCAAAATAATAATTTGAATCTTACTTAACTTGCTATAACTGAACAAAGAATCCCTGACATACAGAAAACGAAAAAAAAAGTGCATTTACATTTTCTTCAACAAAACAAAGTGTATCATGAACAAAATGACTGTTTCTTTGATTTCACATCTCTTGTACAATTAATTCATTCATGTCTAGATGCAGTTATTACAGCATTCATAAGTCATGTGATAATTTCTGATTTTCCTTTCTATGATTCATTCCATTCAATGTAATTAAAAGCATTGAAAAGGCAATTAAGATCATTTTTCAATTTACCTTTATAAATGAGCTTTATAGCCCAAGTGATGTAACTATTCTTCAATTTTTTAATTAAGTTGATAACTACAATCAGTTAGTTGCATTCTACTAACAGCACAAATGGTGTATTTGTATGTTACTTAGCAATTGTGTAGATAGCAACACAAGTTTATGCTATCAGCGGAGCCATCTGTTTTGACCCATTCAGCTTGACAGCCGAAGTGATGTAGTTGGGAGATCTATAATGTTAACTGTAACTGGCTTATTTCCTCATTTCGCTGTGAATATTCAGTTGGTATCAAAAGAATGAACCATTCCAGTTCTTTTTAAAGAAACTGAGATAATGTCATTTCTTAAGTTGACCTTAAAGTCTGATTTTAAAGTACATCTAGTGTCCATGATTTTAAGTACACCTTGCTAAGCTATCTCAGAGAAAGCTTTACAAAAGGATCACGGTCCATTACAAAACGGAAAATAATGAAATGGAAGACATTTTTTCTTTATGCCTCCTCTTCTTACATTTCACGATATTGAAGACATTGGGCCACTCAATGGAAACGGCAGTGTTCATGTTGAAAAAGTAACAAAAATTCTGTAAATACAATGTTATTTACTGTGTTTCATATTTCCTCATATCCTGTACCTGTTCATATCACAAGTGGGTGTAACTCCATTTGAGTCCTTATACCATGTCTATCACTGGACAAAATTAATCAGTAGTGTCAATATGAATTCAAATAAATCTTTCTTAACCTACTTATTGAGAAGAAAGAAAAACAACTTCTGCTATGTTTTGTGTGACAACACTAGAAAAACATTGAATATTTTGGAACAAGAACAATGTGAGGTACATCATGTGGGCTTAAATTTATGCGAATAAAAATTGATGCAGACAAAGCAAATAATACATAGATATAAACTTACTGTTCATGTTAGAAAATTGAATTTAAAATATAAAAAAGTTTTTAAATGGTTCTTTAAGAATTTACATGGTCTTGATGTATAAGCAAGGTGGTCACTTTTACTCCTGATTAGCCCTATGTTTTTATTGAGCCAAATTTTTAAAAAATGACTTGGGAATGGAAAGGCTCCTTACTGCAGAATACAACAGGGAAGAAGAAATACACATTTCTAACTTCAAAACGGATCTGATGTTCCAAAACAGACATGACTGCTTGAGGGTTAGGTACATTCTCATTTATTAAAAATATTCTCTTTGTAAGAAAATGTCTGAATTTAATACAAATCTACCACAATTTACTTAAAATGTTACATTAATTTATATATCTTCACAAGTATGGAGTTAGCTAACATCTTATTATTTAATGTTCATTACTAAGTTATAAAAAATATCCAGGAAAGCATTTTTTGAATTTGAAGAATTTTATTTGTCAAGAAACAACTATTGTCACTAATTATGATTAGAAATTTTAGGTTTAATGATATATTGAAATTGTGAAAAATGGAAAAAAAAATCTTACACTGTTCCATACATAAAATTAATTACAATCATAGAACTTAAGCCAGTTGGATACTTTTTTTCTACCATATTTAAAATAAAGTATTTCAATTGCTACATGAATTGTTGTGAACAAATGTGCCATTGACATTTTACCATTTTGTTAAACAGGTGATGTTACTGATTGAGGGTAAAGCACATGCCTATGTATTTGCCAGTGCTGGTTGCAAAAGATGGGATACTTGTGCTCCAGAAGCTATACTTGTAGCATTAGGAGGGAAGCTTACAGATATGCATGGCAAGGAATATTCTTATGACAAAAATACACCCTTTCCAAACAAAGGTGGTGTTTTGGCTACTGGAAAAGGAGAAAATCATGAATGGTATCTGGAGAAAGTTCCAGAAGCTATACGAAAAAAGTTAGTTTAAAACTGACTTCTGTGAACATTCTGAATTGTTATTCTTTTGAAAATATATAAACTTTGAAAAAAATAGGCTTTGATTTCTGCAATCCTATCCTGACCCTCCCTTGAAGTGAGAAAATTGTTTATGTTAAACGGTTAGGCATGTTTCATTAATTGTATAATTATAGTTGCTCATGTCTCTTAATAAAAGCATGTTTTGTTACACAATGAGTTAAACTGAAATGAATGTAATATTTATTGTGAGTATTTTTTATATTATTCTGGATATGTTTTCTTTAGTTGACTCCCCCACTCTGGAAATAAAGAATTCTCACAATTTAATCAAACAGATCGGATGCAGGTCGTTGAATAACCTATGTTCATTCTAATCATATCCCTAAATGTGAATGCTTCAATTGTATATGAGTTCTAGTAAACTTAATAACGATGTAATAGCTAGGGAACGGAATTTATTGTAATAAAAAATACAAAATATGTACATATATATGTATTTATTTTTTCCAAAACATGTAAGAAAAATAGAAAATATGTAAAATATAAATTCATTATGGTGTTTAAAATTGTTTTCCACAAGCATTTTCTGAGCATTGAGCATCGCTGATCAGTTCTGAACAAGGATTCGGGGTGGCTGAAAGTAGGTTGTACCTTAACAGAAGTAATTGTACACTAGATTTCACCACACGTAAGAATTTTATTCAAAATAAAAAATACATTCATAGTATGTATTTATAATGTTTAAGAGGAGACGGTGTTCATGTGAGTAGTAGTGCCGTCTGTCTTGTAAGCTCTAAAAAAACGTATTGAATGCAGGTACCTAGTTCCTGTAAAAAAATGTAATTACATGCAAATCCGTTCCTTAGTAATGACTTTCAAGTCAAGGAAAACTAATCAACATTCTTAACTAATATTCAAAAGAAAAAATGGTGTATCATTATGTATTTTAACTAAAGTATGAAAGTATAACATTTAGAAAAAGCTGACTTTTGGAGAAGAGATTGCTAAGGTGGATGCACCTAAGGCCTGTGCCACATGAGCGTTGTGTTGAAACACGATAAGTAATGCGTGTTTTTGGTTCACACTATCTCATGGGGAATGGCCAGCACTCGTGCTGTTTTGCCTAAGATACAGTGCCTATGATGTGTCAACTCAGCACTCGTGTGCAGGGGCTGTAAGCAGTCTGGATTTGAAGAGTAATGGGTTCAAATCCCTCTTGAACACACTTAGACATGGCATGGCTGCTTACTTGTGTTGTGGAATGATTGTGCTTGCCTCCAACCACCATGCTTCACCTTCAACCCTTTTCCTACTATTCCTGAGTGGCAATGGGCCTGTGGGTTCGAATCTCGTAAAACGCATGGATGTTGTGGGTTGAGGCTTAGTGAGAATTTGTAATGAATCACCCTTGGATGTAAAATCCTATTTTCAATTCCTTCCCTTTTCCTAGTAAGTTGTGTAAGCAGGGAATAAGACCAGATATGCAACATAGAGTCTACAGGCTGCAGAGTTAGTGTTTTCTAAGTATAGGATACACTAGATGACTCCCTTCGTCTAATACAGAACTATGAACTAAATAGCTGTGCTTGTTCAAAAGTATCCAATGTACTCATGAGCTCCATTGACGAAGTGGGTAGGAAGTCTGGAAAGTATCAAGGTGTATGTACCTGGAGTTCTGTCAATATGATGTAAATATTTGTTAGACACAATGGAAGGTTTAAGACATAAAATTGGAACATTTACATATACATTTTGAAACAAGTTATTCCAATGAAAAATGCAAGCAATATCATTGGAATCATCATCCTTGGGGCGGATTTTAATGACCTAAAACAGAGCCAAAAATGATCAATAAAATGCTCTGAAAATATTTTTAAATGCCCTAAAAGCAAAGAAAAATGACAAGAATTTTGGGCAAAATCAGTTCAGATGAACAACTCAAGCTGTTGGATATGTTACTGATGTAATCAAGGCTCTTCCTTTCCTTCAAGGGCACTCGGCTTGCAAACTTTTGGTTTGGACCGTTCTTTACCAGGAAATCTCTGTCTTTAGTTACCACAAAATTGCCTGAACCAACAGTGGCACTGATAGGCGATACAGAACATTAGATTGCAGACTTACTACAGCTGACATTACAATTTCTGAGCGAAGAAATTGAATATGCTATTCTGGAATTTTGTGGAGAATTTGTTGCCTCTCGTAAATATTATTCGAAGCAAGAAAATATTTAATTAAATAAATAAATTCAAAGCCATTAAAATGATGTTATAATTGATTAAATCAGTGAAAAATGCTTTAAAAAAGGACAGTAAAAGGGAAAAAATGACTTAAAAGTTGAAATCAATGAAAAATGGAAAACAGAAAGGGTAATCTCCTTTTGTCATAACATAAAATTAATGTCTATACTAGGAAAAATATATTTTATTAAAATTTGCCCCCTAATAATCAACGACTTTTTAGGGCTAGGTGCTGAGGTAGACTGAAACCTGTGTTTTCCTTGGCGTGGCAAGTTCACTCCTTCCACTTGGTCTGCATTTCAAAATCTGTTTCATTCTTTTAATGAGACTGCCTCATTCTTTGCTATGTGGAAATATTTACTGAAATAGGTCCTGTGGTTTTTTACTGTCTCTCTACTACATACTTCACTTACATTGTAAAGAATAAGTAGTATAATGCTGCAGTGGAAAGTTGTGATTTGTCGTCATAAAATCTCTCGATGTGGGGCCCTGATATCGAAAAAGTGGAGAAGTCTTGCTCCTAAATGTAGTAAATGACTTCCTTTAACACTTGTAGTCAGAATCCACATTTTGTTAGATCCGTGATACTGAAAATTGGTTGATGGCAAAATGTCTGTGAATGGTCAACACCAGCAGCTGAACTTCAGGGCCTGCAAATTTGAAATAGATGTTTTGAGTTTGGAGGTACTTCACATGAAGCCTTAATATTTTCACATTTGTTTCAAAAATGGCTCCAAATTGTTGGAATTTTTCTTTGTGGATAGAGCATGAGATTGTTAAATAATACTGCAGTTCTCATTTTCGTTGTATAGTCTGAATTTTCAAAAATTGCAGAAATTCAATTTTTTTTCAGCATCTTCCTACAACTACAATATTGAAGATAGATTCCCCCCCCCTGAATGACGTCTGTTCTTCAGAGACATCATTAAATAAGGTCATATATAAGGTTTTGAAAATTGAGTAGTTTTTCTCATAATTTTGCATGAAATGTAGGCAATTTAAAAACAAGACTTTCTCAAAAACTGCCCTAAATTTTTTCTTAATTTTTTTTCTGGTGTAGACCAAAATAGGCTTATAAAAATGGTGCAGGTTCTATTTATATAGAACTCTGCACTTTTTGAAAACTGCAAAAAATTGCTTGTTTGCATGCAGCTGTGTCGCAGCAAAAACAGTTCAAACAAGTGTATGATAGAACTCCAATTACCAGAATTCATTGGGGATCAAACTGATTCAGATAGGTATGCAGAAATTCCTGTGGAAAGTAAATTGAATAAAATTCAGAAATTAAGGAGAAAGTCTGTAAAATTGTAAATGCTATGAGATTTACAAAAAAAAAAAAAATCAAAAAAGTTAAATTGTGTATATAAACATTCATTACGTACATACATAGTTATTTAAGGATATGACAACTAATTTTTACTAGGTTCTAAAATTTTTAATTCAAAAAGTTTTAAAGTACCTAGCGTTTGTATGAACAATCTGTTCTGATGATAGTTCAACCAGAAAAATGGTAACACACATACAAGCATTAAAATACTATAACTTCTATGCATTTATGCATAGAAGTTGTATAGTAACTTAAGAACTTATATGAAAGAAATTATTAACTCCTTTTTTAACTTCAAAATTATTCTTGAATGTTGTGGGTTGCTAAATAGAATATCGAGTTTAAACTGACTTTTGGCTGTTGTCAGGTCTCATCATTATAACAGTCAAATTACTATGAACTTAAATCAAGCATTACAACTGGCAGACAAGCAGTTGTGACAGAAAACAGAAGCAAAACACATTACCTGTAACAATTTTGACATTAGAATTTAGTAACCCACAATACATAGGGTTACCAATTTTTAAATGAACATAATAAAGAATAAAAAAGTTCTGAAACATGCAAAGCTCCTTGATTTCAGGACCTTTAATGAATGTGCGCAGGTGCACAGTGTCTTCTGAGGCACAGATACTGCTCTGTGCATATGCATGTTTGCTTAAAACTCCTGAAAACATTTTGAGAAACCAAAAAAGATACAATAACAAAAGAAAGGCATTGCCAACAATTTTAATAACATTTACAGGCTATAATAAAGGTCTACAATATGAGTAATTACAATTACCAGAATTTACAAAATGGTGTATTGAATGATTAAAAGTTATTGTACATAAGAATACAACTTGCATAAAAACTTGTTAATGATATTTCTGAAATCTATTTTGCGTGATGAAACAATATATCAGCAAAATCAAGAGAGTAAATCATTAGACAAACTCAAGCCACTGTATTTAGTTACAGGACCTTTGTCCAATTAGGGATTAAAAACAAATTATGGTGGTATTATTAATATTATTTTGTTCATTTTATAGTGCATACGATTACTTTGTTTGTGTTGAGTGATACAATTTTTTGAGGAAAAAACAATATTAGATTTAATAATTCACAACCTAATATTTATTTATCATAAATATTCCACAGCAATGGTGCCTGGATTTTGGATATCCATGAAACATTACTCATGTTATGCTGATAAGACAAAAAGATAGAAAAAAAACTACAGGGACATGAATGTAACAAATATATTTTTTTAAAAACAATTCTTAATTGCTATGCAACGCTGGAATGTAAATTACATTCAAATTAAAAGTGGACCAAGTGTAAAAAGACGTAATATTTTCAGTTAGAAATATAATACCTCAAAGATACTGTAATTTATGGACTGATATTTTTATTAACATTTGAGGAATTGTATCCTTCTACTGAAAAAACAACAACAAACAAACATAAAATATATATGTTGTATATATATGTCTGAGAAAATCATGTATGCTTTATGCAAACAGTAAGAAAGTAATACTTGAAGTATTCAGGCACTTTGGCAATAGTGAATAACAAGATTCTCAATATTTAGGTTCATAATCTCTGGCACAGCTCAGTTAGTATAAAATATCAATCAGAATCTTGAGTTAGAGTATTGTTACACTTTTTATGTGTTGCCTCCTAACGATCAAGATTTTGAAACAATGGAGAGCTATAGTTAGAGTTAACGCTGAAACTTGACAATACATTTACAACATTCAGAGAACCATCGTCAGAGCTGTCTCATTTTTATACCAAATTCACTCCAGTGGTATCATTTTTCAAATGAAGTGGTTTAAAAGAACTCCTTGCTACAAACTGTAAAAAATTCATTAATGAAAGAACATTCATTAAAAATTAATTATTCTCTGAAGCTGCAATAAATTCATTCGTTTGTAAAGAAATAATGCATGAAAACCATAATGAATTGTTTGGAAAATTTTACTTACATTTATGAGTTAACAGTATGTGTGGTTTTAGAGATTAGATTTCAATGACTCTCTCAAAACACGCCGCAGTATTTTCCCAGTAGGATTTTTCGGTATCTCACTAATGAACTTCACACCACCATGCAATCTTTTTGCAGGTGAAACTTGAGCTGCAATGACAGTAAACAAAACAAATTAAACTTGGAAACACATCTTCCTATTGATGTGAACAGGTTGACTGTGATAACGATCATGAACAGTATTTGAGGAACCGATTTTCCCCTCACATTGTTCAATTCAATTGTAGTTCAAATAGGGTAGATGTCTAAAAAAAATTAAGTCTAATCGCACCATTTTTATATCTTTTTCTTTTAATATATTTGTAATATTTACCATACTTTTTTATTACTATATTTTAAAAAAAATTCTGAACAAGAATCAAATAGAATGAATTCAATTTAAAATTCTGAACACACTCAACAATGCTGAGTGTCTAATTGCCATGAATTTTACTGTTAGCAATGTGTACAGGAAGAGTTATTTTATTTGCTCAATGAAATGTTTTTGGATGGGAGTAAAGGTATATATTTTCCAAGTATAGTAATGATTCAAATGAAAATTCTTATGATGGGAGTCATGTCTGATTAACTCCAACATGATATAGTTACTTCCATATATACTGTGTTGTCTGAGGAATTTGATAATGGCAATAGTGTATATAATGGATGTAACTTAATGCATTATTGAACTGCATAAATCTATTACAAATACTAACATTAAAAAGTGTAATAATCCATGAAGTCCATCAATATGCAGTGTCTGAATGGTAAATTACTGTTTACTATTGTTAAATAAAAAACATTATTGTAAGTTTTCAACACCGATAAAACTTTATGTTATTATGTCAAAAGTATCCATGTTTAGGTGTTTGTTCCATAATAATTTTTGAACCACAGAGCAATTGCTCTCGATTTCATTAACACTTTTGAGAAATCAGTGGTTTGCGACCCAAATTGTTTCTCTAATTCATTTACACTACAAAATGTTACTGGCAAAATAAAATTATGCAATTAGCAATGCATGAAGGTAGCATTGTTGCTGGTGATGCAGGGCAGCTCCTAACAGGATCAGAGCAAGCCAAGTTTCTGATGTGGACAGAGTGGAGACAGGAGGCAGCGCAAGTGGGGGATGGGAAGCAGAATGAGTGACATAAATAAATAAACACAGAGTAATCAGATAGGCTTTTAATGAAAAAGAAAGACAACATGAGTCCTGCATATGACCATCAGCATCAGATAGCAAACATAGCATTATAGTGTTACAAGAGTAACTTCAAAACCTCACCTTCCCTCATCTAAAAATCATGATATCAAACACTTTTTATTTGAGAAATATAGTAGACTGTGCAAAAATAGCATTAGAAAGTGTCATATGCCATGGAATGAAACATCAGCTAAATACACAGGCATTCAACCTGTTAATCTTGAAAATATTTTCCTACAATTCTCTTAACTGATTGCAGAGATTTATAGGAAAAATATTAAAAAATGAGCAAACGCTCTCTTATCTTTTTATGTATTATTTATATTCAATTCTCTATGGCCTCCTCCCTACCAGTAAGAACTAGTTAAGATGGCAAAGGTATGAAATGTACATCCTAGAGTTTCTCAATTTGGATTGGGGGAGATGAAAGGGAAGGGAAGGGAAGTTCGTGTGCAGTCCATGGCCCACTATTGGGTTCTGCTCTGGCATTTGCTTATAAGTGATCAAGAAATCATGGAAATCACTGATTAGAGCAGTTGACCTACAAACTAGATTCCAGCAGACACCACATACTTGCTGATAGTATCACAAACTCTTAAAGAACTGAGGAATCAATATAGGGTCAAAAATATTTTGGGTTATATTTTAACATTTTACTCAACCTTATAACCTCTTTAAATCAGTTTTGTTCCAGCACATGCCTACTTTCATATTTGTTTTAATGTGTGTGATGAAGAGTCTCTTAATCATTTTTAATATACTCTATACTGAAGTTGACCATTGATTTATCTTACTTGAAAACTCAAACCTAATCTACAAAATCACCTAATAAGATAAGTTCATCAAATGTACAACGAGCAAGTAATGTTTAAGTAACCAAATATATCTCTTCACTTTGGGGAAAAAAGAAAAAGAAAGAAGTCAGTGAAATATATGAAAAATATATGTATGATATGATAAGAAGCACATGAAAAGAAGAAATTATCATAAAAAATCCCACTTGCAATACACAAGAAATTTTATAAGGGAATATAATATCTTAAAAGGATTTGTAATAATTCCATATAAATGTTATAACAAAATATTAAGAGAGTACTTACAAGCAACAAAATCTATAACTTGGTCCTCTGATAAAACTGCTCCTGGTTGTTTGACTACAAATGCTCGAGGCAGTTCTCCTGCTTCAATATCTGGAACTCCTATGACAGCAGCATCTTTTATTGATGGGTGAGTTAACAAAAGGGCTTCCAATTCTGCTGGTGGTACCTGAAAACATTCGGCTGGTGGTCAAACATACAAACAGTAAGCGCTTTTTTCTATAGGATACAATATATCTGAGTAGACATACACAATCTTGGGACACTATTGATACAATTTGTAATTTTGAAGTGTGTTTGAACCTCAATTTAAGTATCCATATCATTTACACATAGATGGCTAAATTTTAACAATGCATATTTAAAAAATTGTGACCAATTAGGAGAGGAAATATTTTGAAAAGTTTCCATTACAACCTAATGAAAAGATCATCAAATTCCATGGTTTTAACAAATTTCCAGGGTATTTCTGTGAAACACATCATTGGAATTTAGTAGAAAATGATCTTATTTTTTGGGTGACATCCCAAAATTTGGTAATTTTAAGATTATAAGTTGTTAAAATTTAGTCATTGATACATTTGTCTCTTTCTTTCTCAAAACAAAAATGGAATTAATACAATATACAACTCAAAAACAAAGAAATTAGGTCTACTTGTTTGAATTTTTCATGAAGTAAACCAGTCAATATGTTTTTTGGTCATTTATCAATTTGCTTGGTTGGGCCACAGCTATTAAAAGGCAGTGTTTTTATTTTACTGTTGTGTATAGCCAAACACTACCAACAAATCCAATTTATTTCCTAATTTTTATTGTTACAAACTTCTGTTCATTATAAACTGTATAAGTGTTTATCTTATTTTATCCACTATATAATCTTTAACTTTCCAGCAGACATGCTCTTCTTACATTCTCGCCCTCTTTGTACTTGGATAGTGAAGAGAAGAGTATTGTAATGTTGCAGTGAAAAGTTACAATTTTCGTCAAAAAACTCGTATTGTGGGTCCCTGCTATCAAAAAAGTCTTGCCCTTATAATATATAGTAAACATAGGAGGGCCATGTTCCCTTTGAAAAATTATAAAGGGGCCCATCAGCCGTACATGATAAAACATTTTATTTCCATAAATATGTTCAATTCCTTATTTTATCTTTTTTTAATCTTATAATTGAAAGAACTGATTCACATTAATTGAGGAAGAAGCTCTCCAAACCATCTGGCAACCAAGTAAATGATTCAAAATAAAAAAAACAAAAACCAATAGTTTAATCCATTGCATCACTAAAGTTATACTTTCAATCTCCTTGTAGGTTTTACTGATTTTCTGGTAAAATGTGACATGCATAAATAAAAACAATTTATGGAAATGGCGCCCCAGAAGAGCCCAGAAATGCAGTTGGCTCACCCTCTTGTTAGGGGCTGCACATGACTATGATAGTAAATTACTCCCTCTAATACATTATGTCAAGTCCAAATCCAGGTTTTGAGTCCCCTTCATACCAAGAAATTGCTTGATGGCAATACCATGGTCCGTGGTTAACACTAACACCTAAATTGTTTAGACGATTTTCTCAAAAACTAATATTCTCCAATCAAAATCAAAGGCCTGCGAATTTGAAAAGGACAATTTTATATTGGGGGTACTTTACATGAAGAATTAATACTTTTAAAACTTTTTTAAAAAAGGATCCAAATTATGGATTTTACTTTCTGACCTTACTTCATAAGAAGAGAAAGTATTGTGCGCCAGAGGACTGCTAATTTTCAACAGAGAAACTCTTAATGCTGGGCCTTGGTAATGAAAAAGTGGATAAATCTTGGGAGAGGAAAGTGATTAAAATATGTAATAAATTACTTCCTCTCACACGTCGAGTAGACAGAATCCATTTTGCGGGGACTTAATATCGAAAAATCAAATGACGAAAAAAGTGTTTATCGGTCCATTTGTGGTCAATGTTTAAACCATTCAGACATTTTCTCCAAAATTTATATTTGCAGAGGAATTTAAAGGAACTCTAGGCTCTGTGAGCTTTAAACTGATATTTTCATGTTAAGGGTACTTGACATGATACCTCAACAACAAAAATTTTCTCAAAAATAGCTCCCCCTTTTTTTTTTAAATACAACTTTGCACTTGGATAGCTTAAAGAATGCTTAAGAGAATGGCACTAATCTCATTTGTGTTGAAATCCATTTTCTCAAAAATTGCAGAAGTTAAAAACTTTTTTCAGCATTTTCTTGTAATTAAAATATTAAGAGAGAGTTTTTTCTGAACAAAATCTTTTATTGCATGACAGATCTTGAACAAGGTCATGTACAATTAATTTTTCAAGGATACAAGTTTTGGCATGAAACATTTTTGCAACAATTATTTTCTCAAAAAAAGGCTCCAAATTTTTTCTTCAAATATTTTCCTTCTATATCGCAAAGAACAGCAAAGGAAATCTGCTGGTCTCATTTTTGGCTAACTCTTGAATTTTTTGAAAATTAGAATATGGCAATAGTGTGCCGCATCATGACATGGCAGTTTTAAATTCTGAGAATGCCTTCTCATTGTTGGGAGATGTTACAGCTGGATGAAATGCAGTTTTAATTGTTGAATTTTGTTTATACATATTGGCTTTAAAAAAATTAGTTTTTGCGCCTAATGTTCTACTATTTTTAATGAGTTTTACAAATGATGACTGAGATATGATAATATGGATAGAAATAGCAGAATAAATATTATGTAACTGTTATTAAGTGCGAGAAAGAAGTATGTGTTGTAGCCCAGCTAGTTTATGAAATCTTTTGATCTTAATGAAAAATCTGTTTATTGAAGACATCTTTAAATAAAGTTATGCACAATTTTCTGAAAATATGAGTAGTTTTCAAGAAAGTTTGCGTAAAATATGAGCAGTTTTTAAACAATCACTTTCTCAAAAATAGCTCCAAATTTTTTATTTTATTTTTCAAATTGAAAAAAAGTATGCATACAAAAATGGTGCAGGTCTCATTTTGGGTAAACTCTTAATTTTCAAAAATTGCCAAAGTACAATATTGAAAATAAAGTTTTTTTCTTTCTATGAAATCTGTTCTAAAAAATTTGATATTTTTATAAGGTTAAGTACAATCTTTTGAAAACGCAACTAGTTTTTCCTAAATTTTTGACATAGAGGCAATTTATTTTTAATTTATTTTTTAAAACATAGCTGCAAAGCTTTTCTTTGAATTTTCCCCAATTAGAGCATAGTATGTTTATAAAAATGGCACAGGTACAGTTTTTGTTGAATTCTCTGAATTTCTGAAAATTGCAAAAGTTACAAATAATGCTAAAGAGTAAGTGTGTTGTAATACCACTAGTGTTTAACACCAGCAGGCACATGCAGTACACATGCAAAAAATGCTTACACATTTCTTAATGAAAATGCACTTGATTTAAATTTAATAGTGTTCATTCTATTTGTATCATTCACTTTAGAATCCTGTCACCAGACATTAATATGGACATTTTTTGTTATGGAGTCCATAGCTTATATTGTGAACACGCATTTTTAGAAGAATCCTATTAGCTGCTATCCTATGTTATGGGTATTATTTACAGTTGATTTAAATTTAATAGTGTTCATTCAATTTGAATTGTTATCTTCAGAAACCTGTCACCAAATTTATTGCAAAAACCCAAGGAATACCACCACAAACAACACATTTCTATAGTAAAATTAATTTTTCAATTATAAAAGATCACATGGATCATCATCAAACATCTTACCTGCATATTATCAAATTCATCAAACTTCACAACTGTATATTGTACATAAAATTTTGAAAATAGTTTTACCTGAAAGCCTTTATATTTTATCAGTTCTTTCTTTCGATCAATAATAAAGAAGTATCCATCTTCGTCATAATAACCAATATCTCCACTGTGCAAGTACCCATCTTTATCAATAGTTGCTTGGGTTGACTGCTCATCTCCACAATAACCCAACATTATAGTTTCACCCCTAAAGCAGAGTTCACCTTTTTGATTTGGTCCAAGTGCTTGACCTGTCTCTAAGTCTACAACCTGAAAGTAAAAGAAACTAAAATAGAAAATTACAAATGTATTGAAGCAGTAACTTTTATAAAGAATTTCATATCTTCCACAAACAATATCACAAGTATCCAAAAAAATCATATTTGTCAAAAAAATGCAGAATGAGATTTTTTAAAATGTCTACATAGTCTCAAAAATGACATTCAAATCAATAAATAGCTTCTAATACAGTTGTATGAATTAAATAAACTGTTAATAGCATATATTTGCCATTTTTGTCATTTTTCTTTTCATTCTCTTAAAATCTTAAGTACTACCACAGAAGATCTTTTATACATTTTGAAATAAATTATTTCTGTTCTTCATCTACAGTTAAGAGCTGATTGCAATCATGCACTAACGCCACTCCTCAGCCATATTATTTACAACATGAAGATTTTTAAAGCCTCCTTGATTTATTTTTTTGAGGGTCTCTGATACTACAACATTTGCCATGACATTTTATGCATAAAATTGCACACATAAAGTGGCATTGCCAGTGGGCAAGCTCCTGAGAGTTTGTGTAGTTGCCAAACACCAGTGCAGGAAGGACTTGCCTACCAACCAGGGGTGCACAGTCAAAAATGCCCCTTATATAACTTCACTAAAAGATTTCCCCAGGGGTGTTCACAAGGGGGGCGGCTAGGGCAACTTCCCCAGTCCCAACTTAATTCAGGGCCCAAAATTTTTTTCATTCAAAAGAAATGAAAAATATGTTTATCATTAATCCAAATTTAACGATATAGTAAGTCATTTCTAAGGCACGGAGAAATGTATTCTTTTTATGAATTGGGGGAGAAGGAAATTGTTAAAATAAGGGGTCCCCTTGCATCAACTGCCCCAGGCCCCTGGTTTTCTCTGGGCACCCCTGGATTTCCTACCATATGTTCACTGGCAAAAAGCGATCATCATACCATTCAAGTTTGTAATATTTGTTCTGAACTCTCCTGTGTTATACTTTACACATGTATAAAAATTTCAAACATAAAACATTCTTTCCAGGAAAATTACAAGATAACTTATTTTTATAATTCATGTTATTCCCAGGCACATTTGGGAATAAAACTCTCTCATCCCTCTTATGGGTAGAAATGAAAAAAGCATGTCAGTGCAGGCAGATAAACAGTAAGGAAAAGAAGGATAGAAAGAAAGGGAGAAAAATAAAAGTGTACATTATCAAAGGATGAAGTAATACATATTACGCAGGCAAGCAACAACATATTACGCAGCAAGTACATAATATTTTTCGACTATTCTCCTGCATTTAACCACATTTATTTGTATTTGTAAAACCACATTTTAAAGTGATTTGATAATTGACGACAGAAAATTTCAATAACTACTATATACAACAAACTAATATTTCCACTATTTGTTAGATAATTCTGCAATATTTTAAGAAAAAAAAGCCAGTAAATGAACTTGAATTATTTCACCAGTCAATTAAAATTTAAGAAAATCCAATGGTAGTGCACACAATGGGTTGAGAAATACTGCTCTATCAAATATGTAATCAGGTTAAAAAAAACAACTAGAAAAGACTGGGTGAGTATACACCAATTTTCTCACCTTTGCTTCCAAATTGTGCAGCAGTTTTCCAGATGATCCTATTTTATGATCATCTGGTGGAGTAATTAATGCAGCAAGTGTCATTTCTGTCATTCCATACCCTTGTCTAATCGATGGTACTTGAATTCTTTGGGCAACTTGCTCTTGAATTTCAGGACTTAATGGAGCTGCTCCACACCACATTGCTCTAACTGATGATAAGTCATAGTTATCTACCAGTGGATGTTTTGCTAAGAAAACCATCAGCGGAGGAACAAGCATCATCAATGTGACCTATTAAAAGAAAATTTAACATAATTAGCCCACAGAATTGACTATTAACTAATGTTTTACTTTATTCTTTTTAAATAGTTCAAGATGAATTTGAATATTTCTTAGAAGATGAAATCATTTGTAGCCTACTTCTTATTCAAACACTAATTTGCTTGGTGGGAAGAAAATGTTTGTAGAACAATAGAAAGGGTAAGGTCAACCTAACACTGCTGAACTGTTCGAATTGGGCATATGAGGTCTATGATTAAAAAGGGATTTGTTGTCAAACGGGCAGAAATAAATTGCTGCTGATTATATCTGTGTGTGGTGTGGAGTGGTGTGTGGTGTGGAGTGGTGTGTGGTGTAAAGTGGTGTGTGGTGTAAAGTGGTGTGTGGTGTAAAGTGGTGTGTGGTGTAAAGTGGTGTGTGGTGTAAGTGGTGTGTGGTGTAAGTGGTGTGTGGTGTGGAGTGGTGTGGTGTGGTGTGGAGTGGTGTGTGGTGTGGTGTGGTGTGGTGTGGAGTGGTGTGGAGTGGTGTGTGGTGTGGAGTGGTGTGTGGTGTGGAGTGGTGTGTGGTGTGGAGTGGTGTGTGGTGTGGAGTGGTGTGTGGTGTGGAGTGGTGTGTGGCGTGGAGTGGTGTGTGGTATGGTGTGGTGGGGTGTGGGGAGTGGTGTGTGATGTGGTGTGTGGTATGGTGTGTGATGTGGTGTGTGGTGTGGTGTGTGGTGTGGTGTGTGGTATGTGGTGTGTGGTATGTGGTGTGTGGTATGTGGTGTGTGGGGTGTGGTGTGGTGTGGTGTGGTGTGGAGTGGTGTGGAGTGGTGTGGTGTGGTGTGTGTGTGTTGTGTGTGGTGTGTGTGTTGTGTGTGGTGTGTGTGTTGTGTGTGGTGTGTGGTGTGTGTGTTGTGTGTGGTGTGTGTGTTGTGTGTGGTGTGTGTGTTGTGTGTGGTGTGTGTGTTGTGTATGTGTGTGGTGTGGTTTATTTATTTATTTATTTATTTTACGTCAAAAAAAACAGTTAAAAACTGCGTATGACGTGCTATGGGGAAAAGTGAATTGTGTGCACATTTTCAAAATTCTGTGATCCCTACACTAAGTCATATACTACTTAAATTTTGAATTTTGAAAGGGAAAAAAAACAAAAAAACTCCCATGTATTAAAATCTATTTTCAAGGATAAATAAGCAATATGTTTTGTCTCTTATTACTTCCTGCCGCGACAACATGGAAACGATAATTTGAATAATTGTATTTCCCACTGAATTCTAGAAGAAGTGCACAGAAAATGAAAATACATTTATGTCCAGAAGCAAAACAAGGGGCCATCTCAGCATTTGCTCAATGGATCAGGGAAACCGGACGAAAAACCTGATCGAGATGGGGGTCATTGACCCGGAAGCTGTAGTACAATAGTTGTTTATACTCATTTATACAGTCCAAATGGTAATTAATGCATTATGTATCATTGTTAAAATTAATGTTACTTTTCTTGTGATTGTCAGTATAGTCTCTAATTGTATAGAAACAGTTATGCAGCAGAAACGATTT
>BLKR01010402.1:0-25000 GCA_011170035.1 Teleogryllus occipitalis | reverse complement strand
GACTTAGTGTAGGGATCACAGAATTTTGAAAATGTGCACACAATTCACTTTTCCCCATAGCACGTCATTCGCAGTTTTAACTGTTTTTGACGTAAAATAAATAAATAAATAAATAAAAGTTATAGACAACTTAATATGTCATGTATCCGATAGATTTTCTGACACATCGAAACGGAAATTTCTAAACCTTCTTAACCCTGATCTCTATTTAAGTTATCAGTCGTTATTCTCCAATGAAACTTTCAGTTGTCTAATGGACGTTTATGGAAAGCATTTCGACTCTGCGCGACTGAGAAGTGAGCTCACTGCCATATATTTTGATAGTGAGTTTCACAAGAGTGTTAGTAAATTAAATGATTATATCAAGCATCATGAACTAGAAGACGTCTTTCCCCAAACCTATATTCTGACCGCTCTGATTCTGACTATACCTGATACAAGTGCGTCGGCGGAGAGATCATTTTCTGCTCTCCGAAGAGTATAAAACTATCTTCGAAATTCACAAAGTGATGAAATACCTTCTAGTTTGTCCTTAGTGAATATCGTGAGTAAGCTTTTAGACATGATGATAAGGCCATCGTTTTTTGACGATTTTATTGATGTATGTGTACGAAAACCAAGAAGAATTGAACTACACTTTAAAATGTAGTTGTTTAAAAATAAAAGTTAATACATATCACTTTGATTTTTCTTTAAGAAACCTTTCAATATGACTCCATTAAATTTAGAAACGTGCAAGAAATGCATATAAAGGAACAACATGCTCCTGCGTTATTATTAAGGGATATTTTGCTCGTTAAGATGAATAAAATTGAGAGTTACACAGGATTTCATATTTACTGGGACTTTTTCATTAAATATAAAGACGTTTTTGAGGGAAACTACCATGTAATAAGGAATAGTAAAAAACCCACTCATTTATGAGAAAATTAGCATTGAGGTTTCCAGATTGTCCTGTTGGCAGGACTCACTGCAGTGTGATGGCAATGTGCCGGCGGTATTTTTCTAGTGCAACACATGAGGGAGGATTTATGTTTATTTGATAAATAATGTTTTTACCAAAACAGATCATTCTAAATTCCGGATGAAACATCTCTCCAGAATGTCATCTCGTTCTATTCCCTTAATAAAGATATATTTCTTGGGTGGCTTTATTGACGAGTAAAAGTAACTAAAACATTTCTAAGTACAGAAAGAAAGGGTTTTCTAACATATTCTACACTATTTTATTTTCTAATAACAATACTGGGAATAAAAATACTTTTATCAAGAAATATTTCATGAAAGGTTCCATTAACAAAGTACTTTTAACCACATATTTGCTCGAATCACCCGTGAACGACGTAGGTTGAATACAGAATATGCCGCTTCCCCTATTAAAAAATCCACGCTACGCCCCTGTCGGTCACGTATTACGGCCGGTCAAGAATTGATGGCAATAGCGCTGCAGACCTTGAATTACTGATATCAAAAGTCAACGTCAAGAGATCAGAGAGTGTACTAAATAGTCAAGTACTACCACTACAATAATAATAGGAATTTATGCAATTGGTTTATAATGTTAAGGTTTATTGCATGAGTACATGTTTTGAAAACGAGCGACGTTAGGAGCGAGTTTTCAAATTTATACGAATGCAACAAAACAACATTATAAACGAGTTGCATACGCTATTTTTTTTAACAGCATTATAAATTTATAAGAGAATCAAACTTAATTTTCCGAAACCACTTTCTTGTGACGTCTTGGGTATTTGATATCTGTGCGAGAAAACGGTGGCCAGCTATTCCGTTTATTTCCCCCGATTCTCTCGCCGAAACTGGCTGAATGTGCACATCAAATGTGATGTCGCAACCATTCGTGCCGTAAAATGCCCGATTATGAACGATTTCTTGGAACAGGAAAGGTCGTTTATAATGCTGGAATATAAAAAATTAAGTATACACAACTTCAATACATAAAAATGAATATGTTTATAAATTATATAATAACGTATTACGGAACTAACGTTATCAACATAAATAATATAAATGGATTAAATCTTGAAATGTGAACAAACAAGGAAAGCTTCTCACTTTTAGTACACTTGCAACTAGGATGAGATACCAGTCAGAATACGCCGTCTACATTACTAATTTCCAATGCGCACTGAAATTGAAAGAAAATTATGCAATTTCCGCGCATGTGTGAGTAGTCAATGGCTTCCTTAGATACCTAAAAACGCGAGGAAAATCGAAACACAATGTAATTGTTTCAATTTTGACAGCAAAATGCAAATATTTAAGTTACTCCGACTATTCTCATACTGCACGTACAGTCTGCATTCTCATACTCAGCGCGTCACTGACTGCGACACAGCTGACGACAGGCGACTGCAAACCTCCACCTAAGAGGCCGCCGCTATTTGGTATTTACGTGGAACATTTTCGGTTTGTAAATAACTGTTGTACTACACATGCGCGCACACGCAAACACACACACCATTATATAGCATTTGAGAATTTGGGAAGAATATTTAATTTTTTGCAGTGATATACAAGTCTTATTTTCTTGTGCAGTGTGCATGCTATTTTTTACCAAACCATTTTGTGTGGTTTTGATCTGCAGCATTTTTTGCTACTGCAGGTCATTAGTAGGCCCCATTCTGGAAGTTTGAAAATTGCAAAAGTTCGTGTTTTTTTTTCTCTCTGAACGAGTCCCACACCTTTAATATTGAAGCTGAAGACATTGTATGTAATGCACAGTATTCCTTAATATAATATAGATCTTCAAATCATTTCATATACATATTTTTTATAATATTCTTAGTTTTTGCGTAATTTTTAGCTGTATGGTGACAAAAATCATTGTTTTCTGATCTGTCTTACTGCTTAAATATTGAAGCTAGACATTTCTTTCTTATTGCAATCAATTTCGCAATATTACATATTTAAATAACTTCATGAACCTCCCTACACTTTTTCGAAAAATCAGGAGTTTTGGAGTAACTTTGGGTTGAGTAATAATTATTTTCTTACGTTCTACAACACCGTTCATTTGAAAGTTTAGTCACTTTCTCTTGTTTTCTTCCGTGGCGTAGCGTCCGCCTGGAAAACTGAAGCCTAGAGGCGCGATTCTCGCCGTTCCTAAAGTCAATTTTTTCCCCTGCGAGTAGAGCAAAGTACTAGATTCCTCCGATTTTCATTCAAACCTGCGCTTTCGAAAAGTGCAAATTTGAATTTCATGCGTTTGCGCGAGTGATGCAAGAAATGAAGAATTAGTAAGATAAAATTTGCCATTTTGTATAGAGGAGTTACTCTAAGAAGGAACCACTTTGACAGGCCGAGAAACAAAACGAAAGTCATGCAGGGCGATAACATTACGAGAGATGGTGATGAAACCATTTGCAAATGACCTAACTGTAAACAAACGCAGTGACAACATGAGCGCATGGACGTATCTTGCAGTGATATTGCCAGCAGTGTCCAAGCAGTAGCTGTCAAAGCAATCCATTCTTTTAATCTCTACATAACGTATCCGCTATAGATGAAACAAGAAAGCACGCCCTGCTTCTCTCCGCTCTGCCTAGCTCCCTTCCGCTCTACTTCGTCCACCCGCCATGCTCCAACCATGCACCGCCCGCTCAACCTGCAATGCCGCTCCGCGATACTTAGGTGCATTGCGGAATGCATTTAACCAAATCTCGTTACAAAAAAACATTCCCAATATAATTTCGAGAATCATATTAAACTATTCCAAATTTAGATGTGTTTAGATGAGAATATTTCATAAAAATTGAATTATCGGTTAAAATGTTTTTGCTGAACATACACTAATTTTTAACTATAAGTTATTGTTAAAACAAATCATAAACAATTCAAATTAGTAATGATAAGTCTTGGCCTAACAAGTTTGTTGGTTAAGAGCACTGCATGGTACACTGTTGTCTATTCTTAATAAGTTAAATGGTCACTACACAATTAACTAAATTTATTTCAATAAGAAAAATATTTTCAATAACAATTTAAGGCTGTTTCCATGAGACTCTTATACCCAAGTAAATATTTTTATTATTATTTTAGGATGTTTCCATTCAATTATAAATGATGTCATTCTCAGTTCATCAGTACCATTCTAGAAATTTACTTCCATTTGAGGATCCAATGACTAATAACACTGAAATCCTTTTCAATTGATCTCACCTCTTCATGTTCAAGTTATCTCAATTATAAAATTGCATGTCACAACTAAACTTAGAAATAATTTTTTAAAGAAATAAATTATTCATATTATCAGGAATAATTCTTTAAATTTGGTGAAGGCAGATAAAATATTTGGGGAAAATATTCTAGCTTACCTTGTAATTTTGAATGCTTTCCAAGAAAAGTTGTTCTTCAAATTTAGGGAGTATTATACTCTTCACACCAAGAGCTAGAGTACAGAACTGTGTGAAGAATGCATATGCATGAAATAGGGGAAGCAATCCTAAGTGCACATCATTTCCAGTCATATGTCCCATATCCGGATCCCTAGAGAAAAGGCAAAGAATTATATGCATTTACATTTTGAGAGATGACAGTTTATTGACAGGAAAATAGAAACAAATAAAGAATACTGTCTAAAAAGGAGGAGAAGAGAAAATAATATAGTGAAGATTAGACAACAAGAACTTATTGCGCACAAGAAAAAAATTGAAAGGAAAAAAAATTGAGAAAGGTAAGGAATAAAGAGGGAAAGTAAATTTTTATTTATTTATTTAGTCAAAAACAGTAAAAAACTATATGTAATGTATGGGGGAGAAATCATCTGCGCACGCTTTCTTGGGTTTCAGAATCACTTCCCAATAATTTAACTATTAATAGTTGGAAAAAAAAATAATAATAATAATAATAATAATAATAATAATAATAATAATAATAATAATATATTAATAATAAAAACAAATTTAAAAAAGCGAGAGATTAACACTTCAAAAACTAGATATTTTCATTGCCAAATTATAGAAAACTTATTTTTAACGGTAAAGGAACGAACAGATTTGATTTTTCTGTATTTTAACAAAATAGAAACTCGCCCTAAGCTCTACTACCACTACAAGCAAAAGGAAAGTTCAAAAAAATGTGCGCATAGTGAAGCTACATTTACGTCCAGAAGCAAATCAAGGGGCCATCTCAGCATTTGCTCAATGGATCAGGGAAACTGGACAAAATGAATCGAGACTGGACAAAATGATCGAGATGGGGGTCACTGACCCGGAAGTACATTATTTGTTACAGGCGTATTGAATCTTTTTTTAAAATTATACAATGCAAATGTAAACTAATTCATTATACTATATCTTGGTTTTGTTAAAGTAAACATTGTTTTTCGTTTTGACGATCAGTATAGTCTCTAATTGTATAGAAACAGTTTTGCAGCAGAAAAGATTTTACTTTTAACTTAAATTTGTGTACCAATTTTAATTGTTTAATTTCATCTGGCAAAGCGTTGTAAAGTAATGTACATGTATTGTATGTGGATTTCTTGTAGTGAGCTGTTGATACTGACACTTGATGAACATGATTTCTACGTCGAGTGTTGTAACTATAAATATCAGTATTACATGAACATAAGCTCCCACCGTTCAGTAAGTCAGTTTTGACAAATACTAGAGACTCATAAATAACTAGCTAAGGCAATGGTAAGATTCCAAGCTCAATGAAAAGAGGCTTGCACGGATCACGTGGATGGGATTTTTTCATTATTTGGATAATTTTCTTTTGCAATCTAAATGTCTGGGCACTAAAGGATGAGCTTCCCCAGAATATTATGCCATATCTCAGGCGGGAATGTACATTTGCAAACTACACGCAACGAGCTGCATGAAGGCTGACAGAATTAGAAAGAATTCTGAATGCATAACATAATGAGCTTAATTTAGTGTTTAATTCTGTTATATGTACATTCCATTTGAGGTTAGATTGAATTGAATTGAAGGGAGAGGATGAGACGAATGGCCACACTCTAGACCCACAAATTTCACAAAATTTATATTATAGATTTCAGTTTTGTTAGCGATTGCATTATTAGTAGCAGGTATACAGCAATATACTGATACATCTTGCCTGCAAACCACATGTATAATATATCATATCAACACATTTTCAATTCTCAACAATCTAAACCTTATATTTGCCGCTCCTATAGACATTCCATGCAGGCCAAAGCATTGTGGGGTATATTACGTATTTTCCCACGCCAAATACCGTCATTGGGAAGAGACGAATGCAGGTCCGTGTCTGGACGTAGTTTCACAAGTGTCCGTGTCCGAAAGGACAGTTATCAGCCCCCTGCCCTAGATTCATTGAGTAGCGCAACTTGAACAGCCGTCGCCATATCTCTCTTCATGTTATGCCAGACAGTACAGCATGCAAGAGTTGAGTTACAATAAGAACTGTAAGCTTAGAGACAATCGAATATTTTAATATATGTTTTGAGTAGAATGATGATTCCCATCACACAATACCTAACTCCCCTGCCCCCCAAATATTAAATAACGGAATCGGTGGCGCAAACGTATACGCTACACTGTGTCTAGGGATTTTCCCCCTGCCTAAAGCAGCAGCAGCAGCAGCAGCAGCAGCAGCAGCAGCAGCAGCACCACCACCACCACCACCACCACCACCACCACCCACGCCGAGTCCCTCGCCCAAATGATGCTTTGCTAATACAACAGGTGGGATGGGCCACGTCGAGGGCCAGTGGACATCTCTCAACATTGAGGAATGAGAGTATAGCCTTCTATGCGGAAAGTCAGCTGTTCAAGGGGAGGTGGAAGAAGAGGAGGCTGGCAGGCCATGGTTTGAACGAAAAAGGCCAGTGTCATTTAAGAGGAGGTTCTGGGAAAGAACGCCTTTGATGTACCCCATAATGTGAATTTATTATTATTATTATTATTTATTTAGTCAAAAACAGTAAAACTGTGTGTGACATATGGGGGAGATCATCTGCGCCCGCTATCTCTAGTTCCAGAATCCCTTCCCAACATTTTAACGACAGTTGAAAGATGAAAAAAGTTAAAAAATATTAATAATAAAAATTTAAAAAGCACGAGAAGCAACATTTGAAAAACTAGGCATTTTCGTTCCTGAGTTATCGAAAACTTATTTGCAACGGTAAACGAACTGCAGATTTGTTTTTTCTGTATTGCTAACAAAATTGTAACTCACCCTCAGTTCTACTACAAGCAAAAGGAGAGCTCAACAAAACTTGCGCATAATGAAGCTACCTTTATATCCAGAAGCAAATCAAGGGGCCATCCCAGCATTTGTTCAACGGATTAGGGAAACTGGACAAAAACCTGATTGAGATGGGGGTCATAGCTGAAGGGGAATGGGGATGGGGGGAAGCTGAAGTACATTATTAGTTAGAGGTATATTAAGTCTTTTTTATTTATACAATACAAATGTAAACTAATTCATTATACTGTATCATTGTTTTGTTAAAATAAACATTATTTTTCTTTTTGATGATCAGTATAGTCTCTAATTGTATAGAAACAGTTATGCAGAAGAAAAGATTTTACTTTTAACTTAAATTTGTGTACCGATGTTAATTGTTTAATGTAATCAGGCAATTAATTCTGTCGAATGCTCCCCTAGATTTGCAATTTCTCACGTGAGCAAGGGGAGGATTGGTTACATCCAGATGTCAGCGATTTGAGACGTTTTAAGCAGCAAGCGACTTCGAACATAAGTTAGTGTTAAGTAAAATTATCATCAGTACTCATTTAGTATTCTGCATATCTCGTAACGCGTTAAATTCACATAGAAATCTCAAGCCAAATTGACTACGAAGACTGAAGATTTCTTTATAAACATTAGTTTCTTTATAAAGGCTCCCACCGATCGACGCGGTAGATCCGGCGCGGAAAGTTCCGAACTAGACGCGGCCGCGGAATTCGCGGGACCGTTCACACCGGAGCGTCAATTATGAGTCAGCGTTTTGTGACGGTTGGCAATGTCGCTCGACCCAGAGGGTAGCGAAGACTCCCGAACACGGGCGGACGTCCACGAAACTCGAGCTGCAGCAGAAGAAACGCGTCTGACTGCGTTACAAATTTCGCCGCCAATTAAACGCTGCCAATCCGTTGCCGACGCTCGCCTGCTGAATAGGTCTGAACTTGCTCATCGGGCGACACGTGACGCGAAACTTCCGCTGCGGCCAATCCGCGTAGGCTGCGGATCTTCCGCGTCAGCATTTAGGCATTCTTTATCAAATCTTTTCTTCCGATTATAAATTACGTAACGCCGTATTAGTGGTGTTGCTTCTTGTGTTGAAGTAAATTGGCTGACAAACTTGTACAATTATAACCGTGTTGAATGAACCTTCAACCTGTACAGAATAAATTCAATCCTGATTCAACATTGCCTTCGAACCCGCTTGGTAGAGCTTTCGTCAACCATGGTGATAATATTTCCGCGAAAAGAAATTTGAAAATAAGTTATTTTGAAATCAAAGAAATACACTGGCAATATACTGGCCTGATGATTATGAAACATTGTTTTACGACGAAATGCTGTATCCGCATTAACATTCATTCAGTTGTTACATAATACAGTCGACTTCGGTTATAGTGAACTTCTGGGGACTAACATTTTTGGTTCACTGTATCAGATGTCAAAATTACAAAGAATGTCTCAACAATGATTGATTTTATTAATATAGAGATATAGCAAAATGCATTAAAAGCTCGAAATGACAATTTCAATATTTTTATTTGACCTTAAAAATCAATTAATTTTAATTGTTTGCTGCGTAAATTTTTCATTAGTAAAATCTAGAATCTTCTCCAGAGTTCGTGCCCTCTGCATATTTGATTCTCGATTTGCTAATAATGTCGGCCTTCTCTAGCAAAGTAAACGCCTTACGACATTACTGCTGAAGACTACGTTCACTCGTAAGTTTGCACCGCAAACGTTTCTTCCTTTCCCGATGCTCCTCGTATGTGCACTGCGAGTGCTTCCTGCCGTCTACGTGGAGCACCGCGCGCTTTGTCACACCTAATCTCAAGTAACGTCGAGCTTGAAACTGAAGCAAAGAGTCGCGCGTCGCCTCCAGTTGTAGCCCACGCAGGACACGGCCTTTGTTTCCGCAATGAAACTGAGTGGCAAAAGGCCATCAGTAAAGATCGGATTTTCGTGCAGTGAAACACACTAAAACGTGCAAAAATATGCAATAAAAATATCAAAATTTTGCAGAATAGTGTTATGTAGCATAAAACCTCTAGTTAATCCACTCATTAACTTATTTTACATTTTTGATGTGAAATTTAAGATGAATGGAATATTATGATTTTTGTGTTTTCATTATACTTGTACATATTGTTTAAACAAATCATATTTGATATTTTAAATATTATTCACACACAAAATTAAATTAGCACAAAAATACAAAAAAGTAATTAAAAAATTTAGAAACTTAAAAAAATACCTTCATAAACCAAAAATAATTAAGTTATACAAGAAATGTTCTTAATTGTTTTCGTTATAATTTACAATTACGTACATTTCCAAACTATTTTCTTAGAAATTACTACTTCTATCTTCTAATATGTTTGAGACGGAAAAAAACTTCGTTTTACATTTATACTCGTCTGTGGGCCGATCCTCACTATCACGTAGTACGTGTGTATAAACAGATAAAAGCGGTCATAAATTGCGTTTATGCTCTTTCGATTTCGCAGGGCAACATCGGTTCCGAGAAATTCGATGAATTTGAAACGCACTACGCTTGCCATAAGCTTCGGGCCCGGATGGAAGGTCAAATGTGACTCGCACATGTAGTCTCGTGCTGGTAAGTTCAGCAAAGATTGACAAAACAGATGCATGATCCGAATGGGTAGATAAGACCTCGGACATTACTGCGATTTATTCAGAGCTGTCGCTGACCGGTCATCAGCTGTTGCGGTGCCATCCAATTGGGAGCTTACAAGTCACTACCGTGGCGTCACTATGGTAGCGTTCAACCTTCCGTTTGGATGGCACCGTAACAGCTGATTTACGTCAGAGGCAGCTCTGAATAATCCTAGTATAGTGTTGGCTGAGCAGCCGCAACCAAGGGCTGCGGACCGTGTTGGTGGCAATACGCATACCCGTAACTCCCAACTGCAATCCCTCGGAAATTTTAATTAGACAATAGACATAATGAAAAGTGCAGACGCTCAGTTCATAAGGCAACACAATGCAGAATTGATACATATTACACGCCACTCTGGTTTCACAGACCCCCCTCCCCACCCCGATTGCACTGCCAGGTTGTCTTCAAAACTTTTTCTTACTTGAAACCTTTAAAATAGGTAAATTAAAACAAGTTTATAACATAAGAATTATTTATTTTATGCAATAAAACTATGAATCTTGCAAATTCGTCCAGTAAAAGCCCAAAATGTGAAATTTTCAAGCAGCGTTACCCAAAACGTGAAATTCCTGGCAGTAACCTCCAGAACGTGCAACTTCGTGCAAAATAAAACAAGTACTAAAATAACGTCCGTTTCACGATTCAAATTTCTGTCAAGGTCTCCTCCAATTTTAAGTTAGCAAAGAAAAGATGTTATATGGTAATCATGAATTTTGTCATCACAGTTGCCATTCCGTGTCCGCTACCTCCACCTCAGGAGAGACTTCTTTGATGACGACCTTTGGCCGACTTTGGTTGTTTACAAGCTGCCTAGTGTTGGAATTTGTGGCAGCGAGAGGAGAGCGTTTTCTTCTCACAAAGGTATGCATTTCCAAGACGTACTTATTTCTAATTAAGTGAAACGAGACTAGTGACATAAGTTCACTATAACCGGAGTCGACTGAACATGCATAACGTTCAACGTGTGACGCTTTAGCCGCTAAACGCACGAAAACGTGGACGGAATTATGAAACAGTGCGACGCAGTCACAACGACAAACACTTCAACACTTTCGCCATTACTGTGTATCTAACGTTCTGTCACCACTGGGCGCGACGTCGTTTTTTGCCGCCGGGAGTGCGCTTACGATTTTGCAACAACATAACATCTTACACGACTTACCATACCACGACGCAGGCACACCACACGACACGACACTTCACAGACCCGAAAGCGGTTTTGAATCGCCTGAATATTCTATTAAAGAGTAATTTTAGGTAATAAATAAATAAAAGGTAAAAAGTTAGCAGTAAGTAATTCCTTTATCATTTGCCCGCAGAGGAATATATTGCTGTAGAAAATGTTTTTGGTTGTAATTTTTCGACTTCGACGCAACTTTATGCGCATTTCTAAGACTCGAAACGCTGTTATAGACGCGGGAAGATCATTAGCATCGTTTCTGAACAACGAATTCACTGTAATTATGACAGCTGGCTGACGGGCTAAAGTCCTGAGCGCCTAATGGTGTTGTGTCCGAAAAAATAACATTTTCTTCGGCAATATTTAAAAAGATCATCAGAGCTGCGACTCACTACAAGTACAATCTTCTGGACACATAGACGAAATCTCTTTGACGTGTCAGCACGTGATCCACGAACCATTAATGCATGACATGCCTACCAATCTGGGGCAAATGTCACACGTGAAATTTTATTGTATGTTATTTCACACATGTTCTTTGGCAAACAATGATCATTTTCAACCCCTCTATAGTTGGGAGATGACTTGATTGCCAGGCAAAGGATTGCTCTCGGTGTTCTTGAAGCTGCCCTCATTCCCGCCTAGTCTGCAACTATTATCTGTCCCAAGTATATTGTTCCATGTGTCCGTAGACAAAAATTAAAACGGCAAACGAGAATAAGTAAAACAATTAATTCAAAGACACCCCGCTCCCCGCAAGCAAACAAGTCAGCTCTCGACTATACATGCCCTAGAAGTTCGTAATATTTATTCTGAGTTACCTTTAGAGGTAGTGGATGCCTCAACTAAGATTCCTCCAAAATATTCTCTGAATCTTTGCAGATATTAAAATGCAGTTTTCACTAAAACAATTATTCTATGCAAGTGGCATAATAAGCTGTTTGATTTTTTGGTATGTGTGTGTGTGTGTGTGTGTGTGTGTGTGTGTGTGTGTGTGTGTGTGTGTGCGTGCGTGCGTGCGTGCGCGTGTGCGTGTGCGTAGAGATATCGACGGAATCTAGATTTATTTTTAAACAGCACCATTTAGATTTCTTAAGCTCATGATAACGAGAGTGAAGTGACGAGTTCATAAATATTCATATTGCCCTGCGTTACATAAACTTTGAAACATGAAAAGCTTTTACAACGCACGCCGACGAATATTCCGCCACCACTACGAGGAAACAGGTAATACACGCTACGGGACCATTCTATTCTATATCAGTATTAGCGGAACCCGGCACACGTTCTGCCCTTCATCTCTTTTTCTCCTTTCCCCTCCCTTTCTCTCTCTCCTTCCCCCTCCCTCTCTCTGTCCCTGTCTCTATGTCTCTCTTCCTGACTGTCTCTGCCTCTCTGTTCCTTTCATCCAGATTTAGTTACAGATTCTGCACGTCTCTGAGCAGATGGGGTAATATCGAGAAGCGCCGAACCATAAAAAATGTAATAGAATGTTCAAGAAGATTTCATCCTGTAGATTACGATGTGAGAAACGTTTCTTGGAGGCCTTTGGCGTGGTCAGATTTAACCTCTTTTATACATACCAACATCCATTTATATAACGAGTGTGGTGCAGGGGCCTGGATGAGAATAAATAAATTATTTCAATTTTATACTACTCATAGAATTCATTCCTTTTGTCCATCTGATAATTGCTATTAACAAAAGCCCGGGTAAAGGCAGACTGCTTCAGTTGCTTGATGATACTCTCTTTTTGACATTCAATTCAACCGTTAGATGCAATCTGCTCAATTAAAAGAACAAGAATAAAAATTATTAATATATTAAAATTATTAATATATTAAAACGCATTTCTCTTGTTCTTGATGAAACTTTTAGAAATCTGATACATTTTTTGTAACAGGAGGAAACAAAATAATAAATTAGGTATCAAGTGCGCGAATCACCTCGCGCTCATGTTACTATACCGCGCTTCCTATTTTTAACTCGCCTGCGCGACACAGGTTTCTCGAACTTCTTTTCCTTGTGAGAAGCAGCTATTTTTTCATTCTAAGGAACAGCGAGAAAAATTACGATGCTTGCAAGAAACATCGCGGAACGTGGACGTAATATCTTCCGCCCACCGCGTGTTAAAGTAGAATATTACAATAAGCTCTGTGGTTATCGCAAAATCTTGTAGAAATAAATATGGATAGTTAAAAAGAAGTAATATTCCACAAAAATAATTATTATACAAGATTACTTCTTACTTATACCTACCATAGTTAGTGATGGTAGAATGTATCACTTTACATTTTAAACTAGTGGAGCTAAACAGCAAGTATTTTCTCGCCCTATTTTCACGCAAAATTACGTGAAAAGTACTCAATTTTTCGAAAAATTGTACATGACCTTATTCGAAAATCTATCTTTAAGGAACAGATTTCAATGAAGAAAAAAATATCTTCATAAGTGTAGTTGTAGGACGACCCCGAAAAACTTCTGAATTTTTGCATTTTTCGAAAAATCAGTTTTCAATGAAAATGAGACCTGTATCATTCTCTTTAAACATATTTTTTCACTATCCAACAACAAAATTTAATCAAAAACGACGTAGCCATTTTTTTTTTGAAAATTTTGATAATTCCCAGGAGCTTCATGTAAAGTACCCCTCAACATTAAAACATGTTTCAAATTCAAGGGGCCCTGACAACAGCCAGATCGATTAGGGAATATCAGTTTTGGAGGAAATCGGCTAAACGGTTTAGCCTCTAGCGTTGTCCACAGACGGACGGACGTTTTGCCAACATTCTGTTTTTCGGCATCAAGGACCCACAAAACAGACTCTGGCTTCACCACGTGTTACAGGATTGTTTTTTCTAAATTTAAAAAAAATTGGATTTATCCACTTTTACGTTACCAGGGTCCTGCAAAAAGCTTTTCTGCTGAAATTTCGCCGTTTTTTCGCGCAGCATTACATAACTTTCTCACTACTCCTTGGCGAGAAAGTAAAATCTCATTTTGAAAACAAGTCTATAGCATTTTATAGCATTACAAACATTAAGATTTGGCATTTTGTAACATATGCTAAGAAAATTAATAAGAGAAGATTCTTTGAGAGAAAAAAAAGTGTGATCTGTGACTATGACCTCAACCGTCATAGTCACAGCGGGGCATAAGGCGCCACAAAGGGAGGACCTTGGCGAAAGGGCCGGCCTGTGAATGCGGCTCCGTCAGTGGAAATCTTGTGGTGAAGTCGTCGGCAGGTGCAGGTTGGATGGCTGCGGGGTGACGCGAGGGTGAATTCACACGTAGACATGTGTGTTCGCCTAGCTCGAGGGTGTGGTGGATTTGGTGTTAAAGGTCTACGGGGGTGGAAACAAAGGCGGGCAGAAGGGTGGCGGCAGTGACCTGCAGATTGCGTGGTCGGGCCCTTAGGAGCAAAGCCGTGCTTTCGCGCAGAATTACGAAAAGTACTCGCAGTTCCGAAAAATCGTACATGACCTTATTCGAAAATCAATCTTTAAGGAACATATTTCATTAAGGGAAAAAAATCTCTACCTTCATAAGTGTAGTTGTAGGAAGACCCCGAAAAACTTTTGAATTTTTGCAATTTTCGAAAAATCAGAGTTTTTAACGAAAATGAGACCTGCACCATCCTCTTTTTAAATGTCCTTCACACTATCCAACAACAAAATTTAATCAAAAACGATAGAGCTACATTTTTGAAAATGTCCCAGGGGCTTCATGTAAAGTACCCTCCAAAATTAAAATTTCTGTTTCAAATTCAAGGAGCGTGATCAGCCAGATTGATTGAGGAATATCTATTTTGGAGAAAATCGGCTAAACCGTTTAGCCGCTAGCGTTGTTCACTGACGGACGGAGAGACATCGTTTTGCCGTCATTCGATTTTTTGGTATCAAGGCCCCACACAATATGTATTCTAGCTACACCACGTGTAAAGAGGATTTTCCCCCTAAATTTAGCAACTGGATTTATCCAATTTTTCGTTACCAGATACCTGTAATATGAGATTTTCACGCAGCAAACAACTTTCTCTCTACAGCGTAAGCGGTAACGAGGAAGTAAAAAGAATTACTTCACTCGAATTATCAAAAACGTGTTCCTTATGAAAATAAAAACGAATAAAATAACCATTATCAGTGTACAAGCAATACATAAATATTGTGCATGACAAACAAGACTTACCGCATCATTTCAATAGTTGCAATAATACTTCTGTGATTAATCATAACTCCTTTTGGAAGTCCAGTAGTTCCACTAGAGCATAATATTGCAGATAAGTGTTTTCTGGGATCAACTTGCACAAAGTTGAAGACATAGGATTTTGGTTGACCAATACAGTCAGAAAACTTAATATAATCATGGTTTCTATCACCAAATACTATAACTTTCTTCACAAAGCTAACTGCAGCCAAAACATGAGGAACTTTTGGAAGTACCAAAGGATGGCAGAATAACATACTTGGTTTTGATATAGACATTGCATGCTGCAATTCTCCTGAAATACAAGATTTCTGGCATTAGAAAACCTTTATATGCAAATTTTCATTAAAATGTGTTGTCATTACCCACATTTTTTTTTATTATATTCGCAGTGTTTGAAAGCTTAGCCATCATCATGAGACCTGTTTTGTGGAAGCCAAAACTTTGACTCTATTTTAGTTGAGATTAGGTAGTCAAATTTCTAGATAGGAGATCTGATTATGACAACCATTGAAAACTGCTAATATACTAATAAAAATTTTGGGTGAAGACAATGCCTATTATTCAAATATTCAGTACACCAACAATATCTCAATAATAAACCAATATTTTAATGCAAATTAATAGTAATTTGACAATTATTACAATTTTATGTTAACTTTCATTTTTCACTTTTGTTCCACATGCCTTTGAGACTCCCATGGCATTGAGACCCAGACATAATTTCCCCAATCACACATGGCAGGAACTCATGAATATTCAAGGGGGTAAATAGCTTCTAGTCCTATTTCCACAATATCATCTGTGGGCCTATGAGGTGAATTATGTGATAAGGAAGGATGATTCTGAATGGTGAATGGGCAAGTACTAATCCTTACCCAAAATTGGACTTGAACCCATGATCCTACAAATTCAGAATGATTAGGCCACTCCCACTTCAGTAACATTGGCTACCTGGATAGGTATTGAAAACTTTATATTGCACACCCTCTAACTGTCATAACACAGAAAACACGGTTTTGAGAAAAAGGCATTTGAAGATTTTCTTGTACACACCAATTCTACATTAACAGGAACTGCCACACTCTCCACCTAGCAATATTTTCTGCATTACAGTAATGATATTTTAGCATTATAAAGCATTAAAAACTGAAGCTAATGGTGGACCTATCCAAAAATACTTACTTTTTGGGGTTATGACAGTTTTTTAGAGGACTTGCGGTGCATATACTAAATGTTTATACATTACACAGAAGAAAAACCAACATCTTATAAACAAATATGTCTAATTAGACCAAGATATTTCTATTACGAGACCCTCATTCCAACCAAAGGTTGAAATCTTCTCAAATCCCTATAAAGTGACCAGTATTTGATAATTTAATTTTAGCTTCTCTTGTAACAGTACACACAGAGTATGTAATGTTGCGGCAAATGTCCGAATATGTGAACATTAACCAGCTAATTCATGAATTAGCCAGTTAACGTTCACATTATTCAAAATGGATGGGTACAGTCCAAATAGGTACAGCTTCTAAACATACTTCGGTCTTATGCTGGATGAAGTTGACTTTAGCCCACATGAGGTGGCTGGGTAGATGAAGTACTTCCATCAGTTAAACCTGAGATTCAACAAAATTTCCAACTATTTGCCAAACAGTCATTTTCTTACTATCATGTAGGTTTTTGAACCACCATCAGTTGTAATCCATAATACAATATCATTCATGGTTTTGAATGTCTTTCTTCTAATCTTGGTTTTTGAAATTTAGTCTTTTAGGTTCCTGATCACTACTTTATGTACAGGAACAATCTCTCAACGGCAGAAAATCATGCTCTGTTTAAAGCAGTTTCGGAAGTATCAAATTCTAATGCACATATTCTTCACAAAACTCTAGAAATAGGGTTGGTGTTTGCAAAATGTCCTAAAAAATTTCACCCTTCTCTGTGCAATTGCTTTCTCTAAAAATACATTGTACAACAAATTGTCAATTGCTTATACATGAGTAGCTCAAATCAAGATAATTTTAGAATTTTTGCATGCATTCCAAGCCATTTTCTCCTTTCGCTTTTTCCATCTTCATTTTTTAAAACGCAGTCTTACAAGGACTTTGTGACTGTTCTGCTTATTGAGCCTCTCCCCCCGAAACATCAGACCACTGATGTTTCGGGGGGAGAGGCTCAATAACTCATCTAACAGACTCCACTGTAATCTAGAAAAGATTACTGGACATTTTTTGAAGTTAGCACCAAGCTACATTTTTTACGTTGGTTGAAGAGTTGGAAATTTGCTTGTTTTAACAGTATTTTAAATACTGGCAATATATGTAATTAAATCTAAACAATATTCTTACATGCATTTTGCTGTAAATAATGATAAAATAACTGAAGTATTTAATAATTATTTCATATTGGTCGTATGAATTATATTATTGATATTTTCTCTTTGACCCTCCTCTATGCAAAATGAACTAGTTACACTTAAAAGCTTACATTCTAGTTTTATTTTCATTATATTTGGATATCGCCTTAAAAACTAATATGTGGTGGTTCAACATTAAGAAATATCTAATAAAATAGAAATACTTGGTGTATATGTTGGATTCAAAGGAGCAAGTGTAGCTCCCAAATATAAAGAGGCTAGAACAGGGAGACAAAATTCAGTGCAATTAGGGCTCATTATAGCCACTACATCGCCTTTCTTCACTCCCCATCCTCTCATGGTTTCAGCAAGAGCAATACTGTCTTTTATGATTTCATCATATGTTCTTTGTTTCCCACTTACAGCATCCACCTGTGATAAAATGTACATATGTCAATTTATTATATTCTAACAAGATAGAAAAATTTGGTAATTTGTCATCAATATGAATTCATAACTCTGACTATTCAGACAAAAAAGCACGTTTGTATAATGAGTCATTATTAATGACAATATAGATTACCATTAATGGTTGCTTTTGTACAATACATACAATGTTTAAATAATGATATTTTAAATGTTAGGCTTAGAACAATATCCATCTGTATCAATAATTTTTCACTTTTCTATTATTCTCAATTTCTATTCTTTTTGGGTTTTGCCTTTCATAATAGCTGGCAAATGGACATGCACAAGAAAAGTGACACATCTTAAAAATTGTCATTTCGCAGGATTTTCAACCATTTTAACCCGAAAGGAGCCATGGCCTAAGATGAAGTATTTAATTCTATTTAACGGCTACCTTGTGAACTATCTTTATGAAATTTATACTAGTAGAACAATTTTCTGAACATATTTCATTTACTAACAAATGCAATTTTGGAGAGGGTCGCCTTTTGGGTGCACTGACAATGTATACATGATGGTACGCATTTACATGATTAACAAGTACATATATTCATATTGCGAAATATGTATAGGATTTGGTAATGTGAAACTCAGATTCAGTTTTTAATTCACTGTAAAGACCAGAAATGTGAATGATTCCATAATGCACAATTAGATGAATCTAATGAACAGCAAAACAAACCTGAGCAATTTTCGTTCCATGTGCACTAATATTGCGCCACATATACTCCCCTAATGAACAATTTGGTATCTCCACTTTATGTGATGGTCCTCGCAATACATGTTCTGCCATGATGTTATGTCAAATAACTGCACCTCTGTCAAAAAAGGACATAATAAACTCTTTCATTTTACATTCATACAAAAAAAAAAGTTATTTATGTTATAAAGGTATTCTCACTCTAAAAATAAATAATTAAAAAGACCCATTTGATCTAGATGTATGAATGGCAAAAATGCATATAAATAATATATGACAAATTCACATTATTATTATTATTATTAATTATTATTATTACTATTATTATTACAATATAGTCAAGATATGTTATAAACATTGCCACTATATTCAACACACTCATATTACATTCATTATATAAGAGATAAATAATACCCAAGCATCTGAAGGTTTCTTCACAAGAGTGATGATGCAAAATCATATTAGCCAAGGTTTAAGACACTATCCTCTTTCATCATCTCCATTTCAAAACTCTTTTTTTAAATACGAAATTGGAGAAAACACAATTTTATACATAAAAGTATTAATAAAATAAATTTTATTTTACGAGCGTCAATAACTACCTATTGAATAAAGCTTCCGTTTATGTCCTTATAAAACAATCACGTCGTTTTATTACTTTAAAAGACGATTCATATTACATCACTGGAAGCATAACTGGCAGAAGCATTTTCATCTTCTACTGTTCACTGCGATACATGGAGTTTAAACTGACCGCGCGAAATGACGTAACGCAAAGACAGGAAGCACGCGGTCATAAGAAAGTGACCGTGATCGCCCGCGATCTAATCGGAACCGCGGCAACTTGTTGACATTGTCATACCAGTACAGATCCTTCTGTGACACTTTAGGGGTTGTGAACTCGACCAATTTGTTAAGATATCAATGTCCATAGCATTACTGTAGTAAACAAAAATATCCGAAATCTTGTATTTTTACGTAACATTTACCTGCGTGTTCTTTGAGCGAGACCTCTCTCCTCAACGGCCAGGTACTAAGTGTTCCACTGCAATTCCTCCTCGAAAGATAACGAAGATCACATAAACTACGATGACGAGGCGTGATCTCTGTCCATGGCCTTGAATCCTCGGACTGTGCGTTTAACGTGCCCTTGTTGCCAGCTGTCGTAGTGGCATCTGGCCTCGAATTGAATTCACGCCGCGAGTTAAATATGACGCCTTTGCCAACGCAAATGTTCATAGACGACTCTCGCGAGCAGCTTGAAGACCTGAACTGGACAATTTCGAAACAAATTCTTTACAGCTGATAGATGTGACAATGGAATCAAAACGATTAAGTAAATTATCGTGTACATGCACTAAAGTTTGCAAACACCTACAATTTAAATGTGTAAGTAATAAAGAAAACTTACGAAAATAAATTACCCCAAATTACAAAATCGATATACGAAAAATTCCCTAATGCAATCCTTTGAACAAAAATTATTCAGAGTAATAATTTAAGAACTATTTTGGCTCGTTTCGAATCAAAACACGAGCAGTTTCGTCCTTAGCGTTGGTTTGTACCAGTAGAGGGAAAAATTATAATTGCAATGAAAACTTCAATACAGTATTGACAGTTTCCTTGTCACAGATGTAGTTTACCCTTTTGACGACAATATGCCACAACTGTTAACTCTTCCAGCAGCTTCTCTCATGCTGTTTTATCGTCTGAATATCTATCAATGGCCTCCGAGGAAACAATTGGGAAGTTCTGTGTTTCAGAGTATTATACAATAATTTTTGTGGGATCAGTAGGCCTTGACAATACTACCGTGTTTCTACGTTTTTGATGCAATAAATAGCGATTAGCCATATTTGTTAGTGTCTTGCACCATTATTGTTACCTGTATGATGCTCTTTAATAAATACTTTAGAATGTCTTTCATATAAATGAAATTTTCTACAATGAAATTACTATTAACATACAAACCATTAATCATAACCATTGAATGAATTATTGTTAATTCCAAAGGCTAATTTATAATACAAGCAAGGCAATTAATACATTGTGTACATTCACCAAACTTGCTGTAATTGCCTTTATCTTATCCGATGCCTTTATAGGTGGTTTACTTACGTGTCTGGAGTCAGTGAAATGACACTTTATTACAACCCTGTAATAAAGTAGCTATCAATTATGATAAACAGCAAAACTGTTGCTGTCAAACTGAATACGATATACACAAAAACATTTTATTGAAAAATGAAGGAATATGCGTAGAAACACACTTGTTCTTAATAATTTATGAGTAACTGTGCAAGACACATTTACTCATAATACTCATCAAATAAAGTAATACACTTTTCGCATCCTACAAACTTGCGTTAAGTATTACTACTTACTTTTGCTGCAAATTAAGCTCGTATTACTCCCTGACATACATTCTTAAGCTCTCTCTCTCTTCCACTTCTTGAAAATTTCATATTCGTTACAATCTCTTTAGATTTACTGGGTAGTATATCTTCCACAGATTCACTTTTAATACTTCAGTTAAAAGTTCAAATGAGATGAGAATAAGTGCAAAATTTTGCAAAGGTGATTGGATAAGATAAAATCATTGTATACTACACATGCCTGAAAGACCATTATGTGCTCATTAGTATGTATCACATGTATAATTACACACAGGTATAATTATACATTCATGCTAATACGCTAGTGAATAATTAACTAACTTACACATAATGGTTTATTTCAGCCACTTATAAAATAAAATACTATTTTTTCACAATTACAATTCTTATGTGTTACTCCACAAGCTTTCTAAATTCTTGAACATCAATGTTATCTTTATGTTTCAACCTAGGCCTGCCAGGTAACAGGAGCCCACATACCATGGATCGCTTAAGAAAAGAAATAATTCCAACACAATATATAATTTAATCTCTCAAATGAGGTTCTGATCACATATTTCAAATCAATTACAGCAATCAGGGTATCTCAATACAACATATTTTGTACCCTTCCTCTATGACTAGTGAGCTGTGTGCAACAACTGTCCAAGGCTCCAAAACTGTTTTAAAATTCTTGCAACATTAATTTTCATAAACTATAAAATTAAATGCAATTCAGGACAACAATTCATGCTATTTTAAACATATAAAATGTCAATGTTACTTAAAAATCTAGTTTCAAGGAACTATTTTCCATTCATCAAAATGACATCGCACTTCAGCAATAGACAGCACCAAAACTAATCTTTTTAGAACATTCTGTAGAATAACTAGGAAAACGAAACCATGAAGTATGGATAGTCTTTACTTCAAAAATCAGAGGGAAAGAATCAAGAAATACGAATGATTGGAGAACATTAAAAATCTTAGGAACCACTTAAGTTAATTTCTGAAGTTACTCTCACAAGTAGTCGTGGTATAAGCTCTGTAACACAATATTTAATTTGTACAATACATACATAAATCATTGTAATAACAATTTTATTTTATTGTATATATATAATATTTGGTCTCATTTCATCAATATAACAATTGGATTTGCACAGGATAGTCGATAACAAGAGAATTCATTAGCTACTATGTTCACTATTTACAACAGGCAAATCGCACAGTAAAATAATAATTACATTGTTCCATATTCTCTCTTATCAAATGACATACCGGCTGTCATCTACATAAAATAAGCATCACCTGTTTATTCCCACAGGTACCATGACAAATCATTTTGCATATAAATTTTTAATACACCAATGTTCTGGAGACTTAGATTATGCTCTGAGAAGCAAAATAAACTGGTACATTTCTCACATTTATTTACAGTATTCCACAAACACACTAAATTTTTTTCCACTAGCACCACATGCACAGGAAGGTAACTTTAATTCTCTTTGAATTAGTTTTCCCCAGAATTCTATATTTCTTCTCAGCCCACTAATGATATACTACACTAATGGATTGACACACAAAGTTCAAACACATGGTAACTTTTCCAATTAAAACATTAATTTTTGAAGTAAAACTAGCTGTGACCATTTGTTCCAGATACATAGAAGCGTTAGTCAGAAATCTAATTTTAATAGAAAATCCAGTAATAATTATCGTATTTACCTGAATATAAGATGAGCCCCTAATTTTGTAGAGGCCTCCAAAGAACTTTTTTTCATTTTGATGTAATTCTTCCTGTAGAGTCAAAATAAAATTACAAATTATCGTTCTGATAATAAATCTTTTTGCCTGGACTGTCACTAATTTCTTGTTGCATGAATTAACATGATCATTTGTCACTACTATATTCGTCTTAACTTGTGCCATTATACTTTTCTGATACTCCTATATTAGTCCATCATTGACTTTTTACCCCCCTCTCACTCAAAAAAAAGTTTTGCACATTGAATTAATGTTATCTTCAATTTGACACCTATGAACAGCTCCTCTGTGTCACCAGATTTTCTTCTGGCACTCTTCTTTGTGGTCTTTGCTTCTTCAACAACCATTAACTTGACATTCATATTGTTCATTGTTTGTGTGATCATGTTGCAAACTGCAAACTCATTCATCTCGATATGTCCGTTCTGCGTTTAGCATGGGAGAGTGCGAGATAGTTTCCAAATTCTGGGATTTTTTTTACTAAAATAAAATTTTTAATCATTGTATGTCAATAGTTGAACACAGAATGCGTACTGCCATCAACGTGAATTTTTTCATATCTATCTCTGGCAAAAAACTTATTCACACTCACCATACATCAATCACTTAGTTTGTATGGCCACTTGTCCTCAACCTCGAACACCAAGTAACAAAATACTAGCAATGACTTTCATTCTTTACAAAGGTACTGTAAATGGGGGCGACTTTGCCACTTTTTCTTCCTTCTTGCAACTGTTTTGTCAAATAGAGTACACAACAGTTTCAAACAAGTAGCCTTGTTCTCTAATTTCACAATTTGTAGGAAAATGACAACTCGAGTACAATTTTCTGTGCTAAAAACATAAAAAACACATTGGAAATGGGACAACTTTGCCAACTATGTTGAAACCAAGTGAAAAATCACAAAAAATAAGGAAAAAGAATTTTTTAAATTTAAATTGAATTTTTAAAATTTTACTTGAATTTTTTATTATGTACTTTCTCCATCTAAAATTTATTAAATTATGTATATGCACATACTACACATTTACGAAGTTCCCCAGTTGGCAAAGTTATCCCAGTTTACAGGAATACAAAATGTAATTCCCCACCAATTAAGCTTAATTAGTGAATAAGCAAGAAAACAGCATTTTTTGAATTCGATATTTAGGAAAAACCTTTCGTCTTATATTCAGATAAATACGGTAATAATCTGTACTAAGAGAAATATGTGACAAGCTGGAATTCAGAAATACAAAAATGCAATTACTACTTTTATATAACTAATACTGATTTTTCTTCTGTAACAAGGTCAGAAAGATGAACATAGAAATTAATAATATGCCTGCTAACTAAATAATGTGCTTTGCATTATTATTTAAGTCTGAATGATTTTCTAATTCAAGGTCTATGTTTTATGTATTGTCACACCAGAATTGTTATATGTATATATAGTGATGCTGAAAATACAGTACAATTACAAATATTTTAGGTTTCATTAAAAATTTCCTTTGACTCATCCCTTATTGTAACAAATGAGACAATTGGCTCACTTCCAGGAGAACACAGCCAACGGCATCACCACTGCACCGTGCCAGCACGAGCGAAATGGCCTTGGTATTTATAACCTCAAATATAAGAAGCGCAGTGATGCTTCAGTAGGTGTATCCAGTAACACAGCGAGGCTCCTGCCTTCACTATTAAAATGAAACATTCTTGAGCGTTTCCAACCAAAGTTCTTTTTTGCTGAACATTGAACTTGTTGGCCTTTGTGATTAATATAAAACATCCTTAAGCTAGTACAATGAATAATTTTCAATTGTCATTCAAACTACGTAAACAGAATGGCCTTCTTCCCACAACTTGTTCTTCGCTTTCATTCACCAACCTCATGACAACTAAGCAGACTTGTTACGATAAGGGATAAGACCCAACTTCTTTCAATATTTCCCAACAGAAATATTTTTTTCCTGAAAGTTAACAGATTTCAAATTTATTCTATTGCGACACTACTTTTAACTCTTTTCAGATAAGTAGGCAACTATACAAAGGTCTTTTGTGAAAAAACTTTTTTAACAGTCTACCAGCG
>BLKR01010401.1:0-57491 GCA_011170035.1 Teleogryllus occipitalis | reverse complement strand
AGTACAGCAAGATGATTCATAAAGAAATACGAGCAAGTGTAAACAGCATATATTCTGTCCGATAAATCTGTATAACAAACAGTTAATTCCATGGGTTAATATCCATAATTCACTGGAGAAATTTCGGAAAAATTAATACATTAATGTTAATGTATTAATGAATCATTGTTCGTGCTAAATATCCATGGATTGGTGCAGTAATGTGATGTATAGTTAGAATATTTACTTTTCTCAATAATTGCGCAAGAGATACTGAGTTTAGAAAAATGTGGTGAAGTTTAGAAAAAACAAAAAATATTGGCACTACATAGATGATATTCTGTTTATGTTAGTATATTTGCATACTTTTAAACTAACATAGTTTTCAAAACAAAATTACAAATGTCAACACTGTATTATGTATATTTTATCAAAAATGCACCCCATTCTCCAATCCTAAGCGTAATTTCTATTTAAAAATATAAATGGCATGTGGGAGCCACTGTCACAAAAACTATTTGATGATGTTTACGTCAATGTTTTTCTTTCTTCGAGGTGTTTGTGTTTACAGGATTCAATAATGCATATGTTAATATAATTGCTATTGATTTCGATGCCGTAAGAATCATTATTTTCTGTATAATTCTCTATGATAACTCTTATAAGGAGTTAAAAGAATACCGGTTGGGGTGTTACAAACCAATCATTCGTACAGTTTCAGTAAGAAATGAATATTAAATACAATCAGCAATGATTCTTAAGAAACGTACTTTGTGAGAGGTATTCCCGCCTGCTAAAAGCCCCCAAAACTATTATCACTCGACCTCTCTAGAAGAAAAACAACCATATTTGAGAACTCCAGAACGGACAACACGCCTTCGCAACATATGAAACCAGACCTCCAAAACGCTCGCTTGTGTCACACGCGAACTATCCGACGCTCACGCCTCGCCGGAAAGGCAAAATAAACAATTGTTTGCCAAGCAGCGGGGACAACACGGCGTCTTCCTCTGTTCTGCGGAAATTCGACAAAGCGCCTCAGACGCCCCGCGAATCCGCATGCATCATCCTCCTCCGCGGACCTCCCCACGATCACGCCTCACGCGCGGCCTTTTACGGCACTCAGCGCACCAGCGGCGAGCACCAACGCTCTCACGAAACGAACTGGCCATTCCATAGACGCACCAACCCCTCTATACTCTGATAGTGACATTCCAAGGTCACGAGCTGGAAGGAGGACGGGACGTTGTCATCCAATCCGGAGCGCCAACGCCAAAAATTTAAGATGTATGGAAGCTCCCGATTGGGTGACAGTGTCCCCCTCTCCGTTCGTGACCTTGGAAGTGCCACAGTTGAGTACTGATTTGGGGCCCGTCAACTAAATTATTTAATCCCTCAAGGGTAGTGCATGATTTTCCGGGGAGGGGCACGGAACGTGAGATTCGGCGCCGAATCGCCGGAACCTCTGATGCGGCGACGGCTTGCGGGTTTCCTCTCAAGGTATCGCCCCTAGCGATCAAGGCCCTCCCCAATAGGGGCAAGCGCTAATCTGGACTTCAGCGGCGAGCACCAACGCTCTCACGAAACGAGATGGCCATTCCAAAAACCCATTCACGCATCAATCCCTCTATACTCCGATTTAAACTTAGTGGCGTTCCAAGGTCACGAGCTGGAAGGAGGACGGGACGTTGTCATCCAATCCGGAGCTCCAACACCAAATCCTTCAAGTTGCAGTGTCCCCTTCCCGCTGCTCATCGCAGCGAGACTGACGATGACGGCAAAGCCGTCGAAAGCCAGCTATCTTAATAAAGCTAATATGTTGACGAAGATGACCTCTTTTATTTCTTCTAATGCATTATTTACCATTTAAACTGTACAAATCTAATCAACCTGTAACAAGTGTTATGCTGCAGCCTTCGGGTCAATGTCCCCTATCTCTATCGGTTTTTGGGTCCAGTTTCCCTGATCCATTGAGTAAATGCTGAGATGGCCCTTCAGGTAAATGGCTCCAATGTAACATCATTATCTGTGCACGTCCTCTAGAATTCAATATTAAATATATTAATTGTGGGAATTCTGATTTGGTGTTGTTGACGTTCTTATCAGAAGAAATACAAGAGGTCATCGTCGTCAACATACTATATACATACATATATATATAGTATATTGACGAAGATGACCTCTTTTATTTCTTCTTAAATATATTATTCAAATTATCGTTTCCATGTTGTCGCGGCAGGAAGTATTTATTCCTTGGCGAAGAACATGATGAGGGATAAGAGCCGAAATTTATTGCTGATTTATCCTTTTTTTTTTTTTGCTTTTTATCTTTTTTGCTTTATCTTTTTTGTTTTGTATTTTTTGCTTTATCTTTTTTGCTTTTTATCGTTTTTTGCTATTTATTGCTGATTTTATTCATGATCATGTTTTATTTTCTTAAACAATCCTTGCAAAAAACGCTAATTTTTTGCGTATTCAAAATTCAAGTTCTGAGCTTAGTGTAGGGATCACAGAGTTTTGAAAACGTGCACAGAATTTACTTCCCCATTGCACGTCACAAACAGTTTTTAACTGTTTTTTATGTAAAATAAATTAATAAAATAAATAAATGAAATAAAGAAATGAAATAAATGAATAGGCACGTACCCACGTCGGCGTCGGAGGCGTCCTGCGCCACGGCGCAGAAGCGGATCACGTACTTGTCGTTGACGGAGGCGGGCACCATGTGCAGGCGCCCCGACGCGTTGATGTTGCCCAGCAGCTTCTGGTTGAGCTGGTCGGAGCCGCGCAGCCGGAAGCACACCAGCCCCAGCTGCGCACGGAGCAACACAATGCATGTACTGCTCAGCAGGTGAAACCAGTCACAAGTGTAAAGTAAAAAACAAATTATTATTCAAGATGGTACGTTCTCTTTATGGACTTTTGTGATAATTTTTTTCATGCCCTTCGTATTTCTTAAAAATTATTTGAAAACGTTGCTGACATTTGCCAAACGTATTTGGTAGCCCTGGTAGAATCGTGGTACTAAGCTGAAAGCCCCTGAAATAAAGTAGTGCGTTAACATGATGAATTACCTCTTTTATTTCACTTTGAATCACTGTGCCGAGGTCGTACCTCGGCCCCGGGCCCACGCTCGCGCACGCACGCACGCACGCACGCAACGCACCGCATCGCGTCCACAAATGCCGGAAGATGTCGTCTTGAGCGCGTGTTGATACCTCGAGACGCAATGTTTTGATCTCGCGGTCTTTGTGTTTACTTCCTTACGACTGCTGTCTTCGTTTCAGTTGTTTAGTCAATTATTGTTTTGATAATGCTGCGTTGTTTTATAATAACTGTAAACTCGTTTCGGATTAACTTGTAAAACGAACGGAAAGGTAGACCATTAAAATATCATTTTACTAATTAAGGATGATATTAATCGTATTTAAATAATTAGATGAGGAGGTTTAAATAATTGAAACGTCCACATAAAAAATGAAAAATCTTCAATAAATTGATGGAATATTTTAAACAATTATCCAATATCTTTAGAAAAAAAGCTAATACGTACAGCTGATTAGCCCCTTGGTCGTAATTCGTTTGGTGAAAATCCCAACTCAGTAACTTAAACCATTTAGAAAATATTGGAGGTGGATGTTTTTATTGACTAACCTCTTTATTGTGTTGGTTCTTGAGACGGAAACAAGACAGGTTACTTCATGGACAAGTTTAGAAATAAAGGGGTGGAGGTCCTGGTGTCTAGCTACTTTTCGCATTAACTGCTTGAGCAAATCCCTGTCTATAACTGTTGAATTGCTTCTGAAAATCACAATTTTATTTCGTTTTCATTTCTATTTACAATTTACGTTTTACTGTGAAGTTAACTCCCCTTTCAAAGATTTCCCCTGCTCTATACATATTTCTTTCATTTCACTAAAAACAATGCTGATAGGGGTAATTGGAAACATACCTGACCGATCCAAACTGCAAACGTATGTATAAATACGAAGTCGTCATTTTTTGACACTTTGTAGTACAATTTGTTGTGTCAATAAAAGAGGTTAAATAGAACCTCTAAGTATTCGTGAAATATAATAGAAATGGAATGTCATTGTATATGTAGAACATGAGACAGCCAGTGATCACCTTCAATATATTTTGCAGGGGGCAAACAACTGTCTAACGGCAATAAAGCTTGTCTTTGCAAGTTTTAATATTCGTCGTCAACTCGAGCATTTGATACTAAGAACTTCGAATAAATTACTTGTTGGAGAAGATTATTAAACTGTCTAGTCGCTGGTCGCGAATGTTTCTTCTTACATTGTATCTTGACCGCCAACTCTTCACGAATCTCCTTATAGTTAATGAAATTTCAAGTGCTTAATATCACAGTGCGGTTGTTTTCTAACTAATGTCAAATAGTTCTACATGTGGTACGTTACTTGTTCTAAATAGTTCATTTTTTGCTTTTAATGTATTTAAACATTTTGTGGAAAAGGAATACAGAAATTACATTCAATACATTTTTAATACGATGTATTAAACAAATTACAATATGAGGTAGTTCCCACAAAAGGTCATCTAAAAACAAAATTACTTTGAATATAAATTAGTATAGTATAATTGCGCAGAATATACTAAACAATTACGGGTATCGGAGACCGAGATTTCTGTTTTCAAGACTGAACTCTGGAGAATGAGTTAGTTGAGAAAATTGCGCCGCACGACAATAGTTCAGTGAAGAGTAGAAAATGTTAGATAATTTATTTTGGACAAGACTTTATACTTTCTTGAAGTACTATTTTTGTTTGTCTTAATAAATTTTCCAAGTCTTAACAAAAAAATCATACAATAAAATATGTACACATGAGCGTTGTGTTTCGGCAAAGAATTGTGTTGCATAGTGTCAAAAATAAATGAAGTACCGGGAAGTTGATTATAAGTAGTAGTTATGTATGATTGCTGGGAATTTTTGGCATGAAGTGTCGATACTTACTACCAAGACTTACGAATATTTCGCATCATGATGACTCCTGAAAAATCAAGGTTATGTTTGTTATTGTAATTGCTGTTCGTTGGCCCCTTAAATTGCTGTAGCATGGTGCTACTTTTTCACAGGCACTTCGGTGGATAATGCTTTGGATTGGAGGAGGCAGCTGTGTCCACCATAAGCCACGTGCCTTCAAGTAGCGTGTGTGCACTATTACGAGTGTTGGTTCGGGCCCAATGTTTTCTTACTTAACATTTTGTTTTGCCGACAGATACATGAAGAAGTCACGCCGTGTTAGATCACGAAAAACTATTGTCATGCACGTGTGCCTTAGGAGTGTTTGCGAGCTCTGAAGATTTCCAATTGTCAAACGCATAATATGTTCACAAAGGCTTAAAAAAGCACTAATTGTTAATACTGGCTCCCAAACGTTGAAAGAAACATTTTACTGAATGTTCTACTGCAGCTCTAGAAGCTTGTGTGAATTAAGTTGAACACCTTTTGCACGACTATTAGTAAAAATATAAGGCAATTATGTATTCTACTGATGCTACCATACTACTGCTCTGTTAGTTATATTACATCTAGTAAATGTGAGTAGGTCTTTTTAGGAATTATTTGATAGATTTTCCTTCAAAATTCCTAGGAAGAGTTGCTTTCGCCTTTGTATTTCGCTGTAGTTATTAGAATCATGGGTTTTTCATGTTAGTTGATCAAATGTTCTACCGAGATACTAGTAACTTGCCAATACTGAGTGTTTTATTTTCTAATTTAAACTAGACAACTGGCAACATTCAGCTACGTTTCTTGGTATTCCATTTGGCCTCTGATCACAGGATGCTGAGCCAAGAACCGACGCGCGGATATTACGCGTATCATGTATAGTCGCTGCGACATAAAGTGAATACTTTGCAAGAACATCTAATCTCATTATCACTTGGCCCAGAATGAACGATCCAAGAAATGATTATGCTGATTAGGCCATTAGACATAATACAGCGTTTGAAATGTGGGGATTTTAAAGTTGCCAGCACTGTAAGCTTCGTTTATTATGAATTTATTTTCCAACCGAACGTCGAAGCACCCATTTCATTACATTCGGACAAAAAGGCGATAAAACGTACAATGCAGAAGGGATCGTGTAAGAGAATTCGTGATATAATCACTGATTCGTAAGCTGAAAATCATATTCGCAAAATAGTTACATCAATTGCGGTACTCATGTATATATCTGCACTATTTTTCGGATATTTAAATGCTATTTGTTTATCTTATGTAGAACATCGCGAGTCGATTGCATACATTTAATTGCTTACACAATCCATAGTTTTTGAGACCTTTCCGCTCTTTATTTTTTACTTATTTATTTACTAGCTGAATGTGACGTCGACGTTTTAAACTTTCTTCGGTTGTTTGATTTTTATTTTTTCCTTTCATTCTTCGGTTCAGAATCCTCTTTGTTCAGTTTAGATGTTTTCTCAGCTTTGCGAACTAAGCACTTAAATTTTGCTACGTCTATCTTCTCATCTTCCTTCTCGTCTGCCTCCTCGTCTGCCTCCTCGTCTTCCTCCTCGTCTTCCTCCTCGTCTTCCTCCTCGTCTTCCTCCTCGTCTTCCTCCTCGTCTTCCTCCTCGTCTTCCTCCTCGTCTTCCTCCTCGTCTTCCTCCTCGTCTTCCTCCTCGTCTTCCTCCTCGTCTTCCTTCGTCTTGCTCTTCGTCTTGCTCTTCGTCTTGCTCTTCGTCTTGCTCTTCGTCTTGCTCTTCGTCTTGCTCTTCGTCTTGCTCTTCGTCTTGCTCTTCGTCTTGCTCTTCGTCTTGCTCTTCGTCTTGCTCTTCGTCTTGCTCTTCGTCTTGCTCTTCGTCTTGCTCTTCGTCTATTTTGCGAAAAAATGCCTTTATGTACTGGAATTTAAGCAATATAGATCTATGTAGGTGGCGTTGGTTTAATTCCAGGCAGACTCATTAAGTTCGCAATACCAAAATACGAAAAAAGACGTTTTTGAAAATTTCTTTGAATTTTCTGACCCGATCTGTACATAAATTATCAGTTCCCCATTAGGAGACCGAGACGCGTCGAATGACACCTCGTATGTCTCGATTGGTGCACGGGAAGTGGTGTAGCCATGAGTGACGGAACCGCGCATCCGCACATCTGCACACTCGTGGCCTTCCTCAATACTATATAGGGATTGTGATTGTGGGACCCTTCAACTATCAGGGCCATTGAAGTCCATGAGTGATCTAATGAGAAGATAGCGAGTTGATAATGTGAATAATGATGAAGTGTTGAAATAAGAGGTAGAGGAATGGGGAGACCTTTGAGAGCTCGCTTTATCTCCCTCAAATTCTACGTGAATTGGAGGGGATTCGAACCTGGGTTCCAGCTACGGAAGATGTGGTATGCTAGCCAAAGGCCATGACCCCTTCTTGCAACCCCTATGTAGTTACCTCCGTAGTGACGGGGGTGGGTGGAGTCGAAAAATTCAATTGTCACAGTGTGGAAATATTGTACAGTGCAGAATGCAGTGCTACATCTGTAATTGTTTAAAACAGATTTAATTCAGAAATTGAAATACTTCTGAATGCGAACGTTAACATAAGCGTAATCATTTTCATCTAAGGAATAAAAATTTTGTGTGGAATTTGGGCCTAAGGCAGGCACGTCAAACTGCGCCCGCACGAGTTGCTTGCCCGCCTGTGAAGCCCGGCGGTCTTACAAGAACGGGCAACTTCCCCTTGCTCATCTCTCATTTCCCCTCCAAAGCCAGAAAGGGGTGCACATGCTCAAGCTGAAGAGGCGCGGGGCACGGAAAATTGGCTTCATACGAAAATATGTTTGCCAGATTTGTTGTATTAAACAACCGAGATTTGAAATATGCGTATATTCTTTATTATTTTTTACTATTTCATGTTTACTTTGTTTTTAAATTCTGCCTTTTATTAACATTTTTGCTAACGGGCAGGAATATTTTTGAATGGGGAATTCTCTTCGTTCTGTGTTGCGTTATTAAATCATGCAGTTATTGCATGATTTACAGCATTATTACATCATCCAGCATTAAAGCATTATTACATTCATGCATTATTACATGATCCACATTTAGCAGTAATGTGGAATAAATTAATAAGTCCCTATACGTTAACAGTTCTTGTCACTTACAGACTGGCAGCGCTTTTAATAGACAAGAATCTTCGTTAAATGTCCTAACCTGAATCTACAAAATTAATACTATTATATCACTCTTTAGTAAACACAAAACATTACAAAATAAAGATACTTTCAATTCTGAATTATTAATTTTACTCTCAATTGAGAATTTGAAATCTAACTAATGTATTATTTCAATTTAATAGATAACTTCTTATAAAGACTGTCGTGGGCCAGGTATCTATTGACGTCCCGCTACTCCCAAGCGATTTGTGCAGCCTTTACTTTTAAATATCGCGCCAATTTCTCTGGACGCCATTCCCGCGAGCTCTAGTACGGACCTTGACATTCCTGGTCTAAGGAGCAGGGCTCTGCATTCCATGGAAAAACAATCGACGGCGGCCGACCGAGTTCTGACGTCAGTCAGTGGATGCTCGAGCGCTTTGTGCAGCCGACAGCCTCCGCTCGAGCGCTGACATCGGATGACGCTCGCTCCCTTCACCGCGCAGGTTGCCGCCACCAAATCCCTTTCGTAAAGCTTGTCTTGGTTGCTTGTGTGTATTGGCTACAAGATAGAGGTCTGCATTCCGTGTAAAATCAATCGCCCGGCGGAGGCCGACTGGCTTCTGGCGCCAGGCAGCTGACGCTCGAGCGCTTTGTGCAGTCGACAGCGTCCGCTCGAGCGCTGACATCCGATGACTGTCGCTCGCTCCTTTCACCTGGCCGATGACTGCCGCCACCGATATCCCTTACCTGGAGCGACTGTTTACTGAGTTCGAATGATTTCTTAATTTTCAGAATTCACTGAAAACGCCAGGAGCGAGCGCCGGGCTCCAAGTACTAAGCGACCTACGCCAACGCACCTATCCCAAACGACGGTTGTTCATCGCCCTTCGCCCTGTCACAAGGTTTACAATAGCGGCGTCTGGGGCAGCACCTTCCCGTTCTTTCACCGTGCAATTGCCAGGTAGGACTCCGAGCGGTGATCGACTGTTGTTCGCAGAATGCAGAGCTCAACTATCGAGTCGGCTATTTAGTAACGGGAATTATAGAATTGGAAAGTGTTCAGCGCATCGGCACCCTTTAGTCAACTTTTTGGACCGCACGATCTCATGATTAAGTAGCGTCCCATATAAGCTCATGGAAACGTGTGCATCCCGTAACAGTTCTAATACTAAAAAGAAAATTTCCCATAATCACCATGCGAATCGAACCTCGGACCTTCCGATCTTGACCTCAGGTGTCGATCTTCTGAAGTGAACCTCCCAAAGTAGATTCCCCGATATAGACAATCGGGTGTAGACTTCCTAATTTTTGGAGTTTACGATGTTTGGACCTCCCGATGTTTGGACCTCTCGATGTTTGGACCTCGCGATGTTTGGACCTCCCGATGTTTGGACCCCCCGATGTTTGAACCTCCCGATGTTTGAACCTCCCCATGTTTGAACCTTCCACCGCTTGGGCGTCCAGATGTTGGATCTTCCTGATCTGGACGCTCCAATACTACCCTTCCAATTCGGACATACCGATTTAGACTGATGGAGGCCTCAATATGTGGACCTCTGGACGCCTTCCTTTGACTCCAAAGATCGTTGACCAGGCATCTGCTACTACACCAAGGTTGTGATCCATACCTACAAAGTAAAGTGCGCCAAACGCAACAACGCACCTTGACCTCGTTGCAGACCTCGAATCGCGCGTCGCGTCGCACCAGGGCCTCGAACGCCTTGGCGAGGCGGATGTGGTGACGGATGTAGGCCTGCAGGCCGGCGATGCCGTAGCTGCGCAGCACGAACCACAGCTTGAGCGAGCGGAAGCGCCGGCTGAGCGGCACGCCCCAGTGGCGGTAGTCGATGGCCTCGTCCGAGTAGCCGTGCTGCAGGTACAGCGGGTCGACTACCAGCGCCGACGTCAGACGCAGCCGGTCGCGCACCTGCGCACGAAGGGCGTTTTGTGGGCGAAGGGTGGGTGCGCGCGGGGGAGCACGAATCATTTGGAGGTCAGGTTGAGAGAATGGGAAGAAAAACTAGTAGTGATAAAGAATGGCACAGGCTATCTCATAGTAGATAGTTTCCTATTATATGGTGTCTGGGATAACTTTTTGGTTTTTCCACATACACTTCCCAGCTGCCATCTATTGGCGCCTAAAAGACGTTTGTTCACATTTTCTCAATTGTTAGGTTCCCTAATACAACTGGAGTATTCTCGGGTGCCAAGAGGGTGTACACGTAATTTGGGGGTCATGGTTTAGGGAATGGGAAGAAAAAATGGTAGTGCTACAGAATGGTACAGACTCTCGTATTGATAAATTCTTATTTTCTTTAGTCTGGGATAGGTGTTCGGTTTTTTCACATTATTTTATCAGCTGCCATTTATTGTCCCCTAAAAGACGTTTGTTCACATTTTCTCAAGTTTTCGATTCCCTAATAGTAAAATTGAAATATGCCTGGGTTCCCCGTATGTAACGAGGTGTATGCGTTTTTTGGAGATCAAGGTTGAGGGAATGGAAAGAAAATGTAATGGTGCTACAGAATGGCACAGACTCTCTCGTACTAAATAGTGTCCTATCTAAACTCTTACGTTTGGGATAGCTTTTCGTTTTTTTACACCCTCTTCCCAGCTGTCATCTATTGGCACCTAAATATTTGTTCACATTTTCTCACTTTTGTCGGTTCCCTAACAGTAGAATTGAAATATGACTTAATAATATTATAGAAGAGTAAAACCTGGACCTAAATGCAAATTTTCATTGAAAATTAGGGAGCCATTTTTGATTATTACAATTGATTTTGACTTCATGTGTTTACGTGTGTAAACATAGTACATGTTCAAAATGTTAGTATTATTAGAGATCCCCTACCTTGATCATGCTTAGCGGTCGTTAAAATGTAAATCCGACCATGACGGGTGCCCTTGACGGCTAATTTTAAGAAAAAAGGCGTACGCCTACCGGAAATAAAATTCTTGTATGGCTTGAGAAGAGTGCTGAATAAACATGCCTGTACGTGTTTGAGATTGTATTGCAGCAAATTTCTTGCAACGCCCGTAAAATTCTTGAATGTCAAAACACCAAGAGACACTGCAAGTGAAATTATTATGCTATATAATAGTGAAGGGACATCTTATGGTGTCTCTGAATTCTAGATAGATTGTTACTAGTACGCTCCCCAATAGTGGTGGCCATTTTCATTCGAGCTTCCAGCGACCTGTCCCGCCAAATATTACGGCTTAAAATTCACGAATTATGGAAATAATTGTTAGCTATTTAATTTCGCTTACGTAGTGTTATCGTCATGAAAAATATTTTAAGACGGTGTATTAACGAAGATTAGTAAAAAAAAAAACAATTGTATGTTACATCAGAGAGCTGCATTATTTGTAGGCACGAAATGTTAGATGTATTTGAAATACTCGTCGGAGTAGAGAGAATTGCTGGGGCTTCTTTTCTATTTATGGGCACGTGCCACTTTAAATTACTCACACGTTCATTACCATTGAAAATAACTTCAGACACATTGTTAACCTAGTTTTCGTGCTTGCTTGTAATTTTCCTTTGAAGCTTAAATAATATTTTAATTTATTCAACATTTCCTTTCAGAGAGTGTTTTACGACTCAATTTTTCATCTTTATTTAAATTTTCTCTCTTTCCTTGTGATGTCATTAAAACATTTTCAAATGTGACGTTCTAGGGAACATGCATCGTGACTACAAAAATTATTTTACATACTGAACATCTTCCGGTGAGGAAAATACAACACAAAGTTGAAATATGTCGGCTATCATCAAGAGCATTCAAAATCAGATATATTAGATCATTAAGAGAAGAATTCTATCAACATTCATCGTAATAATAAGTAACACCTGTTATTTTTTGATTGTCTATTTTTTTCAAGAAATGAAAGACAATTTAGTCTGTAAATTATTTCCAAAATATGACAATGAGATGTAGAACTTTAATAAAGTGGACTGAATGTTTATGTTTATACAATTTTGTATATAAATGTGTATTAGCATTCATAGTGACCAATTGATTTAATTTTTAAAAGATTACGATAATCAGTAAAACACCGAATCTATGTTCACTTAATACACAAACATCGATCGCAAATAGTAGAAATACCTTACTAGCACGAAAGTACATCATTTACTAATCTTTCCAATTCCTTACCAATCGAGCGTGGGTTTTTGCAGGGTTCGAGCATACATAAACGAAATGCCCTCGTCCTTTCGAAAGAGATGCACAGTTCTCTTTGTTGATGACACGAATGTTCTTTGTAAAAAGAAACTAAGTGCGATTTCAAATTAGTTTCGTAATAAATTAATAGTAAAAAAAAGAAGAAAAAATGCAGTATTGCATTTCAAACAGTCACATGCGTCATTGAAAATGAACCACATGCAATTGGCTGATGTTAATGTAACAAATTTTCTGAGTGTCTCAATTCTGTCAAACCTCAAATGAAATATCCATGTAAATAAATTGAACATTAAATTAAGTTCATTTTATTATGCACTCAGAATTCTTTCAAATTCGGCCAGACTCCATGAAGTTCAAATTTCGCATGTCAACGATACTATCTTGGAAGCAAACATGATACAGTAAACCTTCCTCAATGCGGAATTTCAAGGGACGAGAATTTTTTCCGCATTAGACAAGATTCCTTATTACATAATGAAATACTGTAGAATTTACGTTTGCGTTGACATTCACATTGGACAAGTTTCCGCATTATATGCGTTCAGCATTGAGTAAGTTTTTTATATGAACCAAAATATATTCACAGTCAAAATCGAAAGAACAAATTAAATGTTTATTGACAAAAGAAAAAATTAATTTTAATTGCCTTTTCAAACAAATGTTTGAATTTTATGAGAGGCCAATATAAAATGCCAATTGGTACAAAAACTAGAAAAAAGTAAAGAAAGTGCAAAAGAAAAAAGAATAATCTAAACATTTGAAACAGGAGAGGAATAAAAACAAAAACCGGACAATATTAGATTGAGGAAAGAAAAGAAGTGCTCAGGAAAAGATCGTAGGATATTTAGGTGCACAGCAAGGCACATTAATACTACAGAGTATTTCGCGTAGTCTCAATTGGCTTGCCAGAGAAAAGGAGAGAAGGAAGCGAGAGAGAAAGAAGAAACAATGAAAAGGAAAAATGAAAGGAAGAAATAAAGGAAATGAAGAAAGAATGAAATAAAAAAGAAAAAACCAAGAATGGAAGATGGAAATAAAGAAGATTCAGAAGAAGAAGAGGAGACAAGAAGAAGAAGAAGAAGAAGAAGAGGAGACAAGAAGAAGAAGAGGAGACAAGAGGAAGAAAAGGAAACAAGAAGAAGAGGAGACAAGAAGAAGAAGAAGAGGAGACAAGAAGAAGAAGAAGAGGAGACAAGAAGAAGAAGAAGAGGAGACAAGAAGAAGAAGAAGAGGAGACAAGAAGAAGAAGAAGAGGAGACAAGAAGAAGAAGAAGAAGAAGAAGAGACAAGAAGAAGAAGAAGAAGAAGAAGAAGAGGAGACAAGAAGAAGAAGAAGAGACAAGAAGAAGAAGAAGAAGAAGAAGAGACAAGAAGAAGAAGAAGAAGAAGAAGAAGAAGAAGAAGAAGAAGGGGAGACAAGAAGAAGAAGAAGAAGAGGAGACAGAAGAAGAAGAAGAGGAGACAGAAGAACTACCATGTATAAACGCATCTCCACAAGCTTGCTGATCGGGCTTAAAATTCACCAAGACAGTTTTTCTTTCTGCTTTCTGACTTTTCGTTCGTAAAAGAACCCACCCAAAGGCAGGAGCAGTCGAAGTTGGTGAGCAGCCACTTGTTGGGGTTGGTGTTGAAGGAGTCTGCGAAGTGGATGCCGGCCATGAGCGGCTTGAGCTCGGGGCAGATGAAGGAGTTGCCCGCGTAGGCGGCGTCCACGTGCAGCCACACGCAGGGGAAGGCGCGGCACACGGGGCCCACCTCCTCCAGGCAGTCGAAGGAGCAGCACGAGGTGGTGCCCAGCGTCGTCGACACGAAGAACGGGATGTGGCCCAGCGCCTCGTCCTCCTCCATCGCCTGCTCCGGCGAACCATGTGCAAGGCAGTGCTTTTATCATACATACGTTTCAAAAAAGAAAAATCTGGGATTTTGCAGTGGACAGTGTGAACAGCTTTCAAACTTCATTCTAGTAACAGACGTTTCTACGTTTCATTATATCTCGCCTTGAAAACGAACATAACAATCAGAACTGTAACTAGCGCCTGGACCACCGGAATATCAAGCTTAGGTGGGGGGCTGAGCGAGAAGAAAAAATATATTTTTTATAATCAAGAGTTTATTTTAAAATGTAAATTTTACTATTATATTTTTATATTTCGTTTTTCAGTTGATATTTTCACTCATTGTGAGTTAAAAAAGTCAAAAATAACATATAACCCAGCTCCCCACCTTCACAGCGGAAGATCTTTCCCAACTATGGGATGAATGGATGATTCAATTTAATTACATTCTATGAGCACTATATTCCTTTCGAACATCACATTCCAGCGGGGCAAGATCACCGTCACCTCTTGAGAAGTAACATGCACACTTCTGGAACTAATAATATTATACGTACTCAATATACTTATATAATGAATACACTTAACGAACTGATGACCATAGCAGTTGACACGCGAGGAAACATAAAATAAATCCAGCTATGTAGAAAGAAGACAGTGGCTCCCGACCTGGCGCAGCGTGTGGCCCCTGAGGCTGCAGCGGTCGTCCGGCTCGAGGATGCGCAGCTTGACGAAGCTGATCATGGCGGCCTTCTCGACGCACGAGTGCGCCTCCTTGGAGCAGTAGCCGATGAGCTTGCTGAGCAGCACGGCCTCCTCCACGAACGGGTGCTGCTGCTTGAGGCGCTTGATGGCCTGCGCCCGCGCCGCCAGCATGCACACCAGCACGCACTCGCTCGCAGACGTCTGCAACCACCGCGCGCGCGCGCTCGTTCCGGCACTCGGGGCCGTCGGGCTTCGTCGCTGGCTCATTCAGGCATTTCATTCACTTCCATCACTTCATTCACTTTAATCACTTCCATCACTTCCATCACTTCAATCACTTCAATCACTTCATTCACTTCATTCACTTCATTCACTTCATTCACTTCATTCACTTCAATCACTTCATTCACTTCAATCACTTCAATCACTTCATTCACTTCAATCACTTCATTCACTTCAATCACTTCATTCACTTCAATCACTTCATTCACTTCAATCACTTCATTCACTTCAATCACTTCATTCACTTCAATCACTTCATTCACTTCAATCACTTCATTCACTTCAATCACTTCATTCACTTTAGTCATTTCTATCATTTCACTCATTTCACTCATTTCTCTCATTTCATTTCATTCATTTCATTCATTTCATTCATTTCATTCATTTCATTCATTTCATTCATTTCATTCATTTCATTCATTTCATTCATTTCATTCATTTCATTCATTTCATTCATTTCATTCAGTTCATTCATTTCATTCATTTCATTCATTTCATTCATTTCATTCATTTCATTCATTTCATTCATTTCATTCATTTCATTCATTTCATTCATTTCATTCATTTCATTCATTTCATTCATTTCATTCATTTCATTCATTTCATTCATTTCATTCATTAGTTTATCTATTTATTTACGCATGTATTCACTTTATACTTTCCTTTATACGCATTCACTCATTCATTCATTTAAATATTTATTTATGAATGTATTCACTTTATCTGCGTTTAAAAGCACGTTTTATCTTAACGTCCAAAAGTAGTATTCAACTCTATATAACCATTAGGACGAGAAAAGCAGCATTCACTCTGAGAAGCAAAGCAAGGGAACAACACATCATTTACTGAGGCATTCAAAGGAAACTGAATATAGAAGCGGTCATTGTCTCATAAGTTTTTTAAAATATTTTATTAAGTATAGTCAGTCGTTCAGAATTTTTTATGACAAAAGGTCAATTTATGTTTATGATTGTACACATGTATGTGTATATGTAAATTTCACAAAAGCTTTTGAGCCACTAAATCGATTGCGTCCTTTCTACGAATGCTTTAGAGCGACAGATGAAAAATAGAGGATGGTACGATTGAAAATGCCTTTCCAATTTTTCTTTAGAAAATTTAGTTAAATGATATCAGTAAGCATATGGGCTGCCGGGCGACGCGGGGCGGGGCCGGGCCGGGCCGGTAGGGCCCAGCGGAGGGAGCGAAAGTACAGAGCGGTAAATGAACATCCGGGCAACGCCGGTACTCAACCAGTGCCATCTAAAAGGTATCCAATCCATTCGTGAAATTATTATAACATAATAGTATTTTGTTTCTGAGACACAGGGTAGCATGTAGTCGAGTGGATTCAGTTGTGCAGCGGAAAAGGTTGCACTTGGCACTTGAATTTGTGCCATCTGGTAGCGATTGTACAATGACGTACAAATGCTTTACGTCCATTTCTAGGAGGAAGACCGCAAAGGTCATGATAACTATTTTTCCGGATACTGCGTATCAGGTAAGAAACTGGAAAAATAGAGGAGGCGGTGTGATGTGCAATGTATAATGACGCCCATAGAAGGCAAAGGGCATCCAATACATTGAACGGAGGGAAATAGGAAGCCAGTGTATGTTGACGCTATGAGGATGAATGTGTCTCCGTTTGAACGACGTATACATGTGAAAATATCAAACCTCCGTGAAAGGAGTGTGATACTAACATGTGGAAACTTTAGGAAATAACACTAACAATCCTCTCGATTGTGCGGGTTACGCCATGTTGAATGATGTGTTATTCCCAAAATTGGGCGTGGAAGCCTACGGCATCAGCATTTAGGGAATGCTGCTCTTCCACACCGGGCAGTTGGAAAATAGCCGTTGCATTTGGGTGAGGAAGAGAAGTTACAGTCGATACATTCGGGACTACCCGTGGTGCGTACTCGGTGGATGGAGAGCGACAGAAGGTAGCTAGTCATACATATTTTGCAGAAACAGACATCTATTCGATTTTTCTCGCGTGATGTGAACGAGAAGTACTTAACCATCCACCACTAGCCCTTCCTCTATATAATTTCGACCTTCATATGCCTCGCTTAATATGCCAGCAAGTCTCCAAAAGACATCTCCCAACTAAAATGTTCTTGTTGAATTGGTTTTGTTGGGTATGTCCTCTTGCTTTTCACTTTAGCTACGCAATTGTTTCGTCCCAATTAGTAAGATATTGTATCATGAAATAACAGACCGGGCACTCAGATAGTATATTTACTAATATATATATATATATATATATATATATATATATATATATATATATATATATATATACACGAAAGTGTAAATTTTATCAACTGAGCACTTTTACCGTACTGAATAAAAATCTTATCAGGGTTTTATTTCTTTATCCAGAATATTTATTGGACAAACAGCTTAGAGAGTGCACTTTGTCTTTAAAAATCCGCCACCTCGTCGATCCTTTCTGTTGTGCAATTGCCCGTCGAGTGTCGAGTCCGTCTGCTTGATTTAAGAGGCGCATGGAAATTTATGTTCTGTGCGCTGGGCACGGGTGGGGAAGGGTCCTATAGCCAACTACGAGAGGGGCTGTAAGTGATCGCAGACAGTTATCTGGCTTTTACATCGGCCGGCCATCAAAGCGCGTGCGGCGGCACATGGCGCGTAGGCGGTGGATGGGAGGCGGGGCGGGACGGAAGGGCGGGGCGGGATGGAAAGGCGGGACGGGGTGGAAAGGCGGGGCGAGGTGGAAAGGTAGGGCGGGGCGCGATGGAAATTTTGGGCAGATTGGAAAGGCGTGGAGGGGCGGAAAGTTGAAACGGGGTGGAAAGGAGCCGGGGTGGAAAGGAGCGGCGGCGGCGGGGCGGTGGCGGGGCGGCGGCGGGGCGGCGGCGGGGCAGTTGAAAAGATGGAGTTGTTGTGAAAAGGCGGGGCGGGATGAAAAGGTGGGGTGGGGTGGAAAGTTAGAACGGGATGGAAAAGCGGGGCGGTGGAGGAGAGGGGTGGCGGGGCGGCGGAGGGGAGACGGAGCGGAATAAACAAATGGAGTGGTATGAAAAGGCGGGACGGGTGGAAAGGCGGGGCGGGTGGAAAGGCGGGGCAGGGTGAAAAGGCAATGTGAGGTGGAAAAGGCGGCGAGGAGTGGAAAGGCAGAGCGGGGTGGGATGGAAAGTTTGGACGGGATGGAAAGACGCGGCGGTAGAGAGGAGGCGGAGCAGGGTGAAAAGATAGAGTAATGTGAAAAGGCGGGGTGGGTAGAAAGGTGGGGTGGGATGGAAGGGCGGGGCAGAGGAGGGAAGGCGGAGCGGGTAGAAAGGTGGGCGAGTTGGAAAGGCGGGGCAGGGTGGAAAGTTTGGGGGCGGCATGGAAAGGCGGAGCAGCGGAGGGTAGGCGGAGCAGCTTGGAAAGGTGGAGCGATGTGAAAAGGAGGGGAAGGTAAAAAGACGGGGCGAGGAGGAGAAGTTGGGCGTGGAGGAGAAGGTGGGAGGAGAGGTGGGGCGGGGAGGAGAGGTGGGAGGAGAGGTGGGGCGGGGAGGAGAGGTGGGAGGAGAGGTGGGGTGGGGCGGGGAGGAGAGGTGGGAGGCGCGGTGGGGTGGGGTGGGGAGGAGAGGTGGGGCGGGGAGGAGAGGCGAAGCGAGAGGGAGAGGGAGAGGGAGAGGCGGGCAGGGCAGGGAAGCGAGGCGCGACGGGATTCGGTGGGGAGTCCGCCCAATGGCCCGGATTTCGAGGAAATGAGCTCAGTTTTATGTAGGGCTGCCCGCGGTTCGTGCGCTCTTGAGCGTGTGTTGGTGCCTGCTGCCTCGATGCAAGTCCGCTTCACCAACTGGAGATATACGGAGTATTATCGTCTTGCAGATCTACTATCGATCCAAAATATACTACAAATAGAAGACATCCCCTTTTATCGTGGAGTTGTCTGAAAAATTTCTCGAATATCTTTTCTCAATTAAAAACTGTGAATATTGTAATAAAATACAATTACATTTTGAAGATTTTTGAGAAGAAAATCTGCCGAAATAGAATAATTGTGATAATTTAATTTCAGAATAAATTATAGTGTAATTAAATTCCATGTATATTATTCTTAAATATCGTTTGCAGTCGCAAGCCAATGGGGGAGTAATTCATGAACATCAACCTAATTTTTATGAGAGAAACTTACAAATAACTCGCACACTGCAAAACTACTAAACAAGATAATGTATCGAAAATATTGTATTTGAAAAGTACGTAATTATTTTCAAAACACACAGAAACCCACGTTATGCGCGTAGCTAAATGATATAATTTAATGAACATGACATTATAATTCAGTTTTATTAATTAACTCTCAGAAGAATCAAATATTTTAACTATCAATGTTCCATTAGCCGGATATGCCCAACTAATGAGCTCCGAAAAGAATGAGTGCATTCATCGGATGTTGCGGTAGTTTCCACGACCTTCCTGATGAGGACACGTACGCATCGGCAGAACATGGCGCCACGCTCGTTCTACGAACGAAACAACCTCATCCAACTGCACAAGTACTACTCCAGGACCATGTTTTTGTATCCTTAAAACCAGGAGGTAATATAATTGCAATAAGAAAAGGGGAAAGGCGACATGCATCGCGAATTCTACGAACGCGGCACTCCACCAACACGTCCAGTGAGGATAAAACGAGGAGGCTCTTGCGTCTATGATGAAACCCCCTTTTACTTCTGCAGAAGGCTTGCTCAGAAAAGTTGGGGCATAAAGAGTTTCAGCACGTCGTTTTAATCGTGTAATTTCACATTATTATTGTGCTTTTGCTTCAAAATTGTTTTTATTCACTTCCTCCTAATGAAAAGCTTCATATTTGCCTTCATACTCGCGTATGGTACAGAATTAGAGAGAAACTCAATGTGTCCCTATACGTTCTGGAAAATTAGCACAAAAAGATTTTGAATTCTTATTTGAAATTAAAAGTTTACAAAATACATTTTTAAGTACCTCTTCTTTTTGAAGGACATGTAGGGGCTCGAAGATGGTCCCTTTTTGCCAATGCGCATGTGATAAGTAGCCTCATAAAACGATGTTACTCGTCTAAAATTTGCCCCTTATTAATAGGTGACTCATTTTGCCCTTGTGTTTGACAGTACGTAAAATCTCTTCGAATGCCTCAGAAGATGTACTTTCCTGTGCACTTTCTTTTAATTTTAAGAGTGTAATAGACTTAGTAGCAGTTTATCATTGACCTCGAAAGTTCATTGTTACTTAAGCGATGAATCACGTATACATCCAGTCGAGTCAAAAAAATCGTGGTACTATTAGGGTACTGCTCCGGCATTCGCCTGGCGAGGGCCGTTTTAAGAGTTTTGGAGGCCCTTGGGTGTACGTTAATTTGGTGGGCCCCTGTTCTTACTTTCACCGCTCTCCTTCCCAATTTAAAGACAAGTTTTGTTTAAAAATAAACTAAACTTCTCATCATTGAGTGACATTTTTGCATCAACCAGGATTATTCTATAATATAAATTTTATCCAATGATGCGCGACACATCACTCCGTCATGCCATTTTTTGCATATTGTTTAATTATACATCACTTTTTATACGGTTTTTATTTTATTTTTTGAAAAATGTTGTATTAAATATTTGTTTTAAGTACTATCGGGGACCCTTGAACATTGGGGACCCGTACGTTAACATAGGCCTGCGCCTGGCATTGATAGTCGAAATCACAGAAAACTATCCATCAGACAAGCGTGATAGACCTGCTTTGCCTTGATGTGATGGAGAATCTTGATGGAGAGGATCTGGAGCCAATCCGGCCTACAGTAGATGAAGATGCTCTGTCTTCGGTAACCGTAACTGGCATTGCATCTGGACCGTTAATCTGCACCACGTTTACCATCAACTATTGACACAGGTGACTCATTTGGCAGGTGGCGGAATCGCTTTGGCGAAGACCGATCGTCAGCGACTTTATTCTTTAGAAACATATGAAACCTGTTCATAAAACTATTCCAGTCTCCAAATAAAAGTCTATGGTCGAAAAGAGTTACCGGCATTGATGCTGACAGCCAGGAAAGTGAGGTAATAATGTCCAAATGTAACTTACTCTCTCAGGCTATAAGCGTCGGTATTGAGCATCTGATAAATTCTTACACCATTTGTAGTTACCAATTGGGTGACGTGTTTCATCATGCTCCAACATTTTCGAGAGTTTTCATCAAGTAGCTTTTTTGGGGAAACCTTTCTTGAGCTCGTCGATCTACTCCACCGAAGGGACTGGTTACCACAACTCGGCTGAGTGTTCCCGACTTGGCAGTACTCCCCGTGGGAAAAGTAAAAGTGAATCATTGTGCGAGAGGGTTTCGTCTAACACAAATTCTTTGCCTGTGAAACATGCAATGGTTATTGCATGTTTGGCTGAAATTATCTTAATATTGCCAAATACAACCGATTGGCACCGGCACAATTTTAAACTAAATGGGAACCATTCTAAATCGTTTGTACCGGATTTTTGCACTATAATTGTTATTTTACCAAAAATAATTAAAAGTCAGCCATTTTGAAGTAGCGGTGGAAGCCTCATGCTAACCCTAAAAGCAGCCCGGTCGCCCCACCGCCCCACCCCCAAAATATTGGAACCATCCTAAATCGTTTGTACCTCTTTTGTACCGGATTGTTCCACCAGAATTTTTGTTTGTACCAGAAAAATCGTACAATATTTCAAGAAAATAAATTAAGATTTGAAAGTAATTTTTACGTAAAAATTAATTTTTTTAACATATGGAACTTTTACATACCTAATGATATCGTTTTTTCTCACAGTCTTATTTGCAGGATAACAAAAATTTATTATTTGTTAAAGTAAATATGTTAAATAGTTATCAATTTTAATAAAATAATCTATTTTTATGGATTTGCAATCAAAAATAACTATTTTAGCATATTAGAAAAAATTTGGTAAAAATGGGTTAACTACAAATTACAAAGTGTCAAATGTTCGCACGGCTTCAACTAATATTATATTATTTTACTTGCATTTTCTGAACATTGTCAGCAACAACTGGAAACTTCGAAATTGGAGGGAATGTGGAGGAAAAGACTTTAAACACTGACTGGCTCCATCTGAAAGGGGCTGTTTGCTCTCTTCCTCAGCTGGCTGGCTGGCTCCCCGGTCGAAGGAGGAGGCATCGATTGAGCCCCCTGGCGGGACGAGGCAGAACGCTCTGCCGCACATGAAAGAGGCCGCGTCGTGCGCGCGGATCTCTCAACTGCAGCGTGGAACTGTAGCAGCGCGTGCGCCCGCCCAGCCTTCACAGCGGCTCGACTTTTCAAGCGAATTCTAAAGCTGCACCTTCTCTCTCCGCTAGCGACCGAATGAATTTCGCTGCTCGATGTCTCCGCGCCTCCATCATTGTTGGAGCTACTTGGCAACACCTGTTTGCAATTTGTTTCAATTGTGTTGATAATTAGCCAGTGCATTCCAAAGTAACAAACAGTAGAAATGTGACGGTTTTTTTTCTGTAAAAAGAATCAAAATCATTAGACCTTGTCTGCATATGCCCTGTCAGCTTCAGTGCGAACCAAGCATACCTTTGCTTTTCACCTGTCTCTCCCTCCAATGTATCAATATACACACACCACGTACAACGTGTGATACGTTAGATATTAAGTGTACAAATAAGACGGTCGGTAACAAAAACGAAATTGTAGGAGGGGTCAGCAGCAAGCGCTTCACTTCCGAAATTTCTAAGGATGTTGCTTGGGTGCAGGGATTGTTTCCATCTCGTAGCGCGGAGATGGCGGGCTGTTATGAGTAACAAGGATCTGCAGAAGTCAACTTCACGAAAACAGAATCGCAATGTGACTGAAAATGAAAGAGTTGTACATTTCCAATTTAACGCATATTGTATTATTAAGTATTCGAAAAATGATTTACTTTGTGCAGGGTTTGAATATAACAGCTTTGATCGGTTTCATTCACTCCTGTTCCCTGGTGACGGAGATTTTAACCTCCGCCCGCCTGTGGCCGGATCTACAATTCTGCAGCACTCATAGAAGTAAATACAGCCTTTAGATGACGTCAGAATTTGGGGTGAATATTCAATTCTTGTGCATATGTTACCTGAGCTCCAGATTCTCCCTGTTTACTGTGCTCCTAAGGAAGATATTCAACCATTCCGCATCCGTAATTGGCTTTCTGGCAGGTGCAGCATCTCCAAAGGCAACACGTTATATCCCCGAAGGATACCAACGAAAGTTTGATTTCAGCGTATATTAGAATAAATCCATAAAAATACTTAAAAAGAGAAACATGAAATGTGTGCTACAGCGCCGCAAATTAAGAGATCTCGTATCTGTGAGCGAAATAGCGTGGTGGGGTTACGGTTAGAGTATTGGGCTGTTATACCCAAGGTCGCGGGTTAAAACCCGATCGAAACCAGGATTTTTAAGGGCGAAAAACATTCTTCGTAAGCCTTCCTTTGGAAGGGAGGTAAAACCGACATGTACTGCATGTAAAAGATCCTCAAGCCTAAAAGAAGCCTTTGAGCTAAATTCAAATCGCCTGTTTCGTCACTCGAGTGATACCTTCTTTCTTCGCTAGGCTCTTGAAAGAGCGTACGAAAGTTTTGTGAACAGATAGAGGAGCAGACATGATGACCTGAGTCTCGCCAGTAAAATAAGGCATAATTGAAATTGAATTGAATCTATTCAAATTGAACCGAAGTAAATTGGACTACTTTGAGTAAATTGGACTACATTGAAGTGAATTGGACCACATTGAAGTGAATTGGACCACATTGAAGTGAATTGGACCACATTGAAGTGAACTGGACCACATTGAAGTGAACTGGACCACATTGAAGTGAACTGGACCACATTGAAGTGAACTGGACCACATTGAAGTGAATTGGACCACATTGAAGTGAATTAGATCACATTCAAGTGAATTGGATTAAATTGAAGTGGATTGGACTAAATTGAAGTGGATTGGACTAAATTGAAGTGGATTGGACTAAATTGAAGTGGATTGGACTAAATTGAAGTGGATTGGACTAAATTGAAGTGGATTGGACTAAATTGAAGTGGATTGGACTAAATTGAAGTGGATTGAACTAAATTGAAGTGGATTGAACTAAATTGAAGTGGATTGGACTAAATTGAAGTGGATTGGACTAAATTGAAGTGGATTGTTCTCTGACAACTGAATCGAACCGAATTTAACTGAATTGAATTGAACGTGTTGAGCGGCCCGCGCGGTTTGCCAGTTCCTCTGAATGCGCGGGGCGAAGCGTGGGTGGCAGGAGGGAGCCGTGTTTGGGAGCGGGCGCTGCGTCCGGGAGAGCGCGTGTCGGCGCGGCGTGCCTCACCTGGATGACCCCGCCGCCCTTGCTGCCCTCTGAGAACGTGAGGAACTCCTCCGGCAGCCCGATCGCCTTCCCTGTGGGCACACGAAGCGCCATCAGCGGCGGAACGCCGTAAAATACTTAAGATTCTATTCATCTACTCGTCATTTACTTACAGCATCACGTCCGCAGGCAATCTCTTCAAATGTAAGGACTAATTTATTATGTACATATCATTATATTATACATATTATATATTATCATTATATTATATTATATTATATTATATTATATTATATTATATTATATTATATTATATTATATTATATGTTATATTTATGTAAAATGCAAGTTGTTTTAATATCAGCTTTAAATTATTGATTGGGCATGGATATTTTTAAAACTTGTGAAAGGCTAATCCTTGCTCTAATGGATCTATTGACAGTTTTTAAGTATATTTCATCGTTACGAATAAACCGAAGTGCAGAAAGGAGGATGAGCTATTTGGAGTAGGTGATCTTCCCTTCCCTCCTTCCTAAAGATGGTAGAAGGAACTGAGTAGGAAATGAAGGATCCTGCGCCGTGCGTGGCCTTATATTTAAGGTACCGCACTCACCCTCTCCCTCCTAGAATTGACTAATAAAACCTTGGCATCGTCCGATTAGATAAACGATACAAATGACCCACACACTAAATTACCATTTTTGATGATGGATAGGAAGATTTTATTATTAATGTAAATGTGATAATGTGTCGTAAGTTAAATATTCGGAAACATTGTCGTTCGGAATTAAATTTAAACGCAGTTGGGAGAAAGAATCACCTATGGTGCGAATGTCGTTTTGCGTTAAAAAAGAACTTGATAAAATTGACCACATTTTTAATTCTTTCTTAACATCTTATAAGTAGTATATCCGTCTTTCTCGACGTTATCTTTCTCTGGAGTCTGTAAATGGTCGTTCCCAGTATTTGCTCTCATTGTGGTTGAGGTGCTCACATATGTATTACTTAAACTTACCCAAGAGTTTGCTCCATAGAAGAATGTGGAGGTCGGAAGAGGTTTATCATATGGGAAGTTGGCACCAATTGCGTTTAACCGCTTCCCGCTTTCTTCTCTCATAACTCTACTTGCCGAAAGGAGAAAACTGAAAAACCGGATATGACCGTTCATCCAGCATTCATAGCATGTATCCTTACTATATCCTTACTATCGTTATCTGCTCTTAAATGAGCAACGTTAGGCTTAATAGTCGTAGCCTTTAAATATTCTGCATCTGGACAGAGTTCTTCAAACTATAAGTTTACAGACCATGATCACGATCGTTGCAAACTAATTTCAGTTTTCCAGCAATAGGTCACAACCAAGAAGTGATTTCAAAAAAGGATAGTTGCCCAGGGAAAATTAGTGCTTATTTGCAATACATACACATGAGTGATAAGATAAATATTAATGAGCAACGAGAAGTGAGTACACGTATGATCCCAATTGAAGCGTTAGCTTTGGCCGTCAACGTCCTAATGAGATCTGCCACAGCTATTACAGCAGCTCTAGACCAAGGTATCACACGAGTCATAACATCTTCGAGACATTCAACCCCGCATTCGCATCTTTGCATTAGTGAAGACTAATGCCGGTGAAATGATGTATTAAATGTTCGTTTGATGTCTATAATGCAGGTAGTATAAATGGCTCATTTGACTGGCCATGTTTACTTCGTATTTGAATTATTGTTCTAAATATATATTCCAGACATTATTTTCTTTGAACAATTTCTTCTAAGTGTATCTATTTTTTCAGGTAATAATTAAAGAGCAGGCATGCTGAACATAATTATTGGACCAACAGAAACCGCGTTATTTAATTTCCAAACCGGAATAAACTGAGTGAATTTCAAAGGATGGAAATAGCTTCCAGCTCCGTCGAGCTTCTTTAAGCTCCTGCCGGTTCTTTCCGCTCAGCATGCTCCGTCCACTTCCGCTCTTTCCGCTGCGTCTATTCCTTCCGCTTGCCCTGCTCCTCTCGCTCCTTCCTTTCATGCTGATCTGGCCTCTCCTTGCTCTCCTTCCCCCCGCCTGCACCTTCTGCCCGCTCCATCTGGTCTCACTTGGTCCCCTTCCCGTGTCACCCGCCAACGCCAGGCAACAACACCGTCCAAAATACATTAGGGATTACATTTAACTCAATATTGTAAAAATATGTTTAAGGGGAGGGTAATATTCCAAATCGCAAGTACGGTATTTTTGATTCGTGGTCAGTATTCTGCCAAATTTGAGATATAATCACTTCAGTGGTTCTAAAGTTTTGTGAAGCGTACATACTCTCCCTTTAATATGAGTACAGAGTACAAATTGTATAATATCCCTTTAATGGAATGTACGGAGATTCTTAGGGGTCCGGGATAAGCCGCGCCTCAGTCGATGGAGCTGACGTTTCGGCCATCTTGTTGTGGCTTTCTCCAGAGCTATGAAGAAGGCCACAACAAGATGGCCGAAACGTCAGCTCCATCGAATGAGACGCGGCCGGACAGCCGAGAATCCAGTGATACCGGCCGCGGAAGCCTACGAATCCAATAAAATGTATCTTTTTCTGTTAAGTATATTGTACTCGATGTGTATATTACTACTTTCTTTACATAATACTCTTTAATGTCTGACTATTCTTAAAAAAGTATTTGAATGATTCTAATCACGAATACTTTACTTACTGGCAACTTCCTATTACTTAGATAAAAGATTAATCGGTCTCACTTTGAAGATTTTTTTTCGTGTGCGAAAAAACAGTGTGTTTCTATGACTTTTAGTCAAAGTAATTATTGTTCTCGTTACTCGAATCTTAAAAAAATTGTGTAAAATGATCTACAATTCAGAGTTGTGACCTTAAACCATAATTGCTCGCTTATTGTTCCCGTGATTTGCAAGGCAAAATAGTGAAATTTACAAAAGGTCAGTAGGTCGCTATTGTGTACTTTTATACGATTTTTGTAATGGAGATTTGGTAGCAGCTTTTAGGAAATACCAATAATAAGATATTTCCTCACTTTTATCTTAATGAAGTAGGTCTGTTTCGTCTAAAAGAGTCCATGTTTATGGCAAAGATCTTACACTTTATACTTAACTTGCGTTCAGAATATTGGATATATTTTACGTTTTGTGCATTTTTTAAAATTCCCTTGTAGAGCTAGATGCAGTGAGCTAATTCAGTTCTTCATTATTTCATATTTATTTTCCTTGGAAGGATATCATTCCATCTTCCTTATTTTTTTTCACTATTCCTTCTTTCTTCCATTGGACGACATTGAACAATTTTATTTTCTCTTTGGCCTGAAATTCTTCAAATTTTTACTCCTTAAATCTAAACACACATCCTCCTAGAGTTGCTCCACTAATGATTTTTCCTGCCTAACCTTTGTTGATATCTCGGATAAATCGTGTTACTGACTTCTCCCAAAGGTATTTGTACATTTTGTGGCTATTATTTAAATATATAATTAATTTTGAAGACATACTGCAACTTTGAAAATGTATTAAGCATCATTAGTTTAAAAAACGTCTTGCAGCTGACACTTCATTACATTCATTGCATTCTTCATTACATTTCCAAGCATCTATTTTATGATGCACTGAGCATGTTTAAACTTTTGTATGTTGTTTTTCGTATGCTGTGTGATGCAATCATCATGTAAGCATCGTAAATAGATGTTTATAACACGTTTTGTAATTTGCAGCCACAACTTGTCAATTTTCTTTAATGGCTAGAATTCTTACTTATTTCTTTTGCCCTATGAAAATTATATACGTGCTACTATAACCGACAGTATCCTCTTTGCGGCATTTGAGAGTTTCACTTTGAAGTTTGAGATAATTAAAATTAGTATATTGATCATTTCAAATAATGAATCACAGAAATGTTTCGTGTTGTTCACAACGGGAAGGCTTTCAGGACTATGTTTCGGGGTTCTGTTCTCCTACGTTGATTAGCCCTTCGCGACGCACGCCATTCACGAAGATCTGAAACGTCATCGTGGTTAATGATATCGAAAAAAGAAGCCAAGTGCAAATTGCAGGAACTCGGCGCTCTGGCCACTCCCCCCCCCCGTTCCCTGCCACTCGAATAACATCAAGTTCATGCATGTTTCTTTTCTACATCCCTTCGTTCGTGATGCTAAGTGAAGTGTGTAACATTGTGCATCTCCCAGCAGTCCAGCCAATAGGCACTCACGAACCACATTACGCGGGTCGGTCTTTAATGAAAATGATTTTTCATTGTAGAAACAGGATATTGATTATAGTCTAATTAGTGGGAACCGGGAGGACATTCCGCACTTTGTAAATTTTGTTTTAAAAGTGAAAATAGCTTTATACTGGAACATTATAGTACTGCTAAACGTTTATTCACAAACAGAAACACTTAGATCTATGCAATTTAAATTGCACATATCAAATAATCGTCATTTGAAAACTTTTCTAAATTCCCCATGTTTTTGACCACCCATGCTTTTGTGTATCGTGTCACACGATTCAACGAATATTGCACATAAATAGGTGTGTGCACTAGAATCACCAGTATTATCAGAAAGCTTTAATGAATTTTGGTACACAAGGTTTTAAATGTTTTCTTTATGAGACCGAAAATGGATACGAAAGTTGAATAGTTTTAGTGAAAAGAATAATTGAATACAATTATATGAATTGAAAGCAACATGTGTGAACAAGTGTCTTCAAAAGAAAATTGATTTGGTGATTGTTTTCAGTGTAATAAAAACTGTGAACTTTAACAGTATAACGAATATTACTGACATATAAACAGAAAAAGAGCTGTAATAAGTGAATATTTAAGAATTAATAACTAATAATATATGTAATACATAAACAATAACAACAGTAAAGAACACGAGTTAAGAAAATAAAATAGAGGAAATTACGTACTTCCTTAAATGTGAGAGTAAACAATGGGTAAAAGTGCTATCAGAAACATTCATAGAGCATACATTGTTTAAATGAACTCACCCAGCCAATCCAGGACGATTGTCTCCAGCTCTGTTAACGCCGGACTCGCCGCCTGTGGACGCAGAGGAATGACCAATTAAATCAACGCTGAGTTGTTTTCTAAGTGTAGAAATTGGTAATCAAGAAAAGGGAGGTTGAATCATGTCTCTTATGGACCTACAGTATATCAGGTGCCGGGTCAGTACAAAGCTGTGTATCTATTATGTATACAATAAGAAACCATAGTCTCAAATTATGAATGTTATCCATTTTAATAGTTTAATTCATGGAAGAAAAATGTACACGAATTAAATTCGTGTAATTTTACTGCGATGCGATATTGTATTAGTAAGAAAATGTATGATTTATCTCGGTGGGCGAGTGTTTAACTTGCCTCTGAACTCCCAATGCATGGGTTCGATGCCAGTTGAGTCGCGTGGATTTTACTGAAAAGGCTGAAAATACTACAGTAGTCTTGTGATGCTTGGGGCATGAAAAAGAACCCTGACTGTGCCCAGCAAAATTAAATCCCTCCGGCAATTTCCATCCCAACGACGTTTCATGAAAATGTACATGGATCTATGTCGGTGAAAGAGAATATATTGTGGAGAAAGAGAAAATCACACTGAGGCGATTGAGAAGGCACCCACGGGGGGGGGGGGGCAGGGGGAAAAAGCCCCCTAGACCCGCATCAGGGGTAGGTTTCGTAAGAGGCTTGGGAAGACACACGGCGAATACCTGCGAAATTACGGCCAATGGTCGTGTCCCCTCAAAATAACCCTTACATATGTAGGTTTTAGAAATAAGAATAGGTATCTAACCAACCTTGGTTTTATTTATTCAATAGAATTTTTTCAATTATTCTTTTTTAAATTAACTTACTGTCTTTTTATAGGTTATGCATTCTCGTCAATCATCAGAAAGAACAATATAAAAGAAATAATGAGAATACTCTCTTTCTTTTCTTTTTTCACTATTTTTATTCATCTTACCATAACTAAGAAAGAAGCTAACAGCTCTTAATTTTCTTTTTATTCCAGACATGGAGCAAGGCGTTCTCATCAGTAGCAAATGAGTTTATCTGCGGGACGCCGCTTTTCATACTAGCGACCACACTTCATCTCATCTTAAAGACCAACCGATATCCCAAAACAATGTTTGTGATACGAGGTGTTTCCAGTCTCCAGACAGCTCAAGGTGAGAAATAATAATAATAATAATAATAATAATAATAATAATAATAATAATAATAATAATAATAATAATAATAATATAATACAGGATTAATACGATTAGGAATGTTGCAAATTCTATTCCAACTTAAAATGATCGTGACATGAAAACTTTCGTTCTGCAACATCGTACTGAAAGGGTGTTGTCTTTTCATTATGGCATTTATTATTAACGTTTCTACTAGAATAACTTGTAAATAGTCGTCTCAATGCAATTAGATGTCGCCGTCAATTGAATTCTCCCTCACGATTAAGCGTCTGATCACAAGTCGCTATTAATGAGGGAATTCCTGGCTACGACGAAAATAGAAGACTGTGAGAGATCTTCAATATTTTAACAAAACATTGACAGATTGACTTTCAGTTGTTCAGCCAGCAGTTGATAACTTCAAAAATATTGTCAGGATGGATAGATTGACATGAATTCATATACAAGTTTCTTTGGCAACAGCAAAATAGTATTTCGTGTGTTTTGATGTGTGTTCGTTTATTCGTTTTTCGGTTTATCGTTTATTTCGTTTTCGTTTATTTCGTTTATTTGGTTTATCGTCGTGTTAACGAGAGGGGCGGCGTGAGAGGGAGTCTGCTGGAGAGGGGTCGGTGAGAGAGGGGCGACGAGAAAGGAGGGACTTGAGAGATTAGTGTGGTGGGAGAGTGGCGTGATGGGGTTGGAGGAGGGGGCGGGAGAGGTGACGGAAGGAGGGTGACGGTGGGAGGGGGAGCGGCGTGGGAATTATTGATAATCCGATTGGTTTTCTTAGTCGGCGACTGCACACTACCAGTGTGAAATTGAGGTGAACATAAATAGCAAAACACGACTTTCAAGATTTTCGAAAATATTCACGAACAAAAAAAATATGCCGGTACGAAGTTTGCCGAATCAGCTAGTTTTCAATAAAACATCTTTTATAGAAACAATATCATTACTTTCGGGAGAGACCAGTACTTTCGGGAGAGACCGATGTACTCAGTGCATCGAAGGTGAATGGGGAGGAGGAGAAGGAGAACTGCTGGGAAGAACAGATGGAGAGGGTGGGGCTGACAGAGGTGTCTGAGGGATTGTGGCTAATTAATAACTCCATGACCGCACACCCTGATTCCATAAAACAAGTTTCATTGAATAAGTCACATTACTTTGGGGGCATGACTGTGTCTAGCCCATTACTCTAGCACATTACTTTCGGGACATGTCTGTGTCTAGCCCATTACTCTAGCACATTACTTTCGGGACATGTCTGTGTCTAGCCCATTACTCTAGCACATTACTGTCGGGACATGCCTGTGTCTAGCCCATTACTCTAGCACATTACTTTTGGGACATGCCTGTGTCTAGCCCATTACTCTAGCACATTACTTTCGGGACGTGCCTGTGTCTAGCCCATTACGCTAGCACATTACTTTCGAGACATGCCTGTGTATACTCCGTTTAATGGTCACTGAGGGGAAGGAGAAGTGCGTGAAGCTCACCCACGAGAAGCCGATGCAGCCGATGGCGTCCGAGAGCATGTCCCCAAGGATGGAGGGGAAGGAGTTTCCGGAGGGGAAGTAGGCATGGAAGCGCGGGTGCTGCCAGTGGGTGACGCCGGGCATGATCTTGTCGTCGACGTCGCGCATGATGGAGTCCCACTCCTCCGGCTGCTGCGGCGCCTCCCCGGGCAGCAGGCGGCGCAGGTAGCCGGGCTCCACGTTGGGCGTGACGCGGCGCGAGCCCAGGCCGTCCAGGTAGTCGCAGATGTAGTCCACCATCTCCTTGCCCTTCACGCGGAACTCAGCGCTGTCCATGGCGACCGGACCGGCAGGACTGGGAACTAGTCTGCAAAACACACACATCGTACAAAATCAGAATGTAATATGAGAAAAGTGTTAAGTCTTAACTGTCTTTCTCTCCTTCCCCCTCTCCATCTATCACCCCGTCGATCCTATTTCACCACTTTCATCTCCCCGTGTGTCCCTATCTCTTAATTGGGGCTCCGATTTGTTTCATTCAAAAGAAATAAAAAATGTGTTCCTCTGTAATCCAAATTTAATGATAAAGTTATTCCTGATACATGGAAAAATGAATTCAGTTTATGAATTGGGAGAGCAAGGATTTTTTTTGTTTGAAATGAGGGGTACCCATGGATCAATTGCCCCAGGTCCCTGGTTTTCCCTGGGCGCCCCTGATTATAATTCCACTTAAAGCATTCAATCTTCAAAATTACACTTGCTTGCTTCAACTAACTCTCACATGCTTGCTCGCGCTACCGGACGAAATATCGAATGGTTTTAATAAAGAGATTACAACTCTCGCAACCAAACGAGGTAATGAAAAATGACGGCAGATGACCATTCAATCTATTAATTTTGACATGAATAACATTTAGCGTTTATACTATAAACTCAAGCATCTATTACTTTTCATGTAAAGTCAAAATCACGAAATTTAGTTGAGTTGAAAGCTCAAACTTCTTTCTAACCGAAAATCGTTAGTGCTTTGGATATAAAGATGATCAGGTGCGAAGGTCGTGATCGTTAATTCTGATTGTGGGAACCATCATAACGTAAGAAATTCAAACATATTATATCCTATAGTATATTCTTCTGCGTAAAAAATCTAATCCGATCTAAAATCAACTATCTATACGAATACCTATTTATACGAAACGAAATAAAACATTTTGTTATTGTTATTCGTCTAGATAAGTGCATGAGTAATTAATTCGAAATCGTACCAAACGAATCATCATCATCATTATCATTAATATTAATACTATTATTTTTAATAATATTGATAATAATAATAATAATAATAATAATAATAATAATAATAATAATAATATCTCCCTCTTTTTTTATGTACAAACGTGCTGAGTATTCAAACATGAGTTTTTGGAGTGCAAACGGATAACTTCACGCTGCACTTGAAAGGTCTGTTTACTCATTAAATATTAATATCTTTAACTTGGTAAATATACTTTTATGGATGAGTAGTTTGCTGCTTACGTGTTCTAACATTTGCATGAAAATACATTACCACTTTCCTTCCACGCGTGAATGAATACTTCGTGATTTCGTGATGCAGCGATTTCTTTCAGTTTTCAAGAGGTGTTTCTTTTCAGAGAGAGTGTTAAAAATTGTTCACACACTTCATGCATTCAACAATTTAATATACGTTGTTATATTTAAATTTCATAAAAGAAACATGTGTATGGATTGATATTTTACGCTGTGATTGTAAAATAGCTGGAATAAAAAAAATATAACCAATATATTGTAGAAGATGTGAACGTTATTTACACAAATACACGTACCACTTCAGGGATGTGGTTTGAAGGTCTTTCTGAAGCAGTACTTAGAGAACATATTGAAGGGCTTGACAAATGAGAGTTGTGTCAGAAGATAGCATCACGTGAGATGGAGTTGAGAATCTTCATGTCAAGCACGTTATATCTCGATTACAGACGACCATGTCCGTGACTTCCAACCCTCAGCGTGGTGAATGTAAAATCACCAGCGTCACCTTCTCTCTCCAGATCGTCTTCGCTCCACGAAGCATATCCATTTTCCGTTCACACTCGACGGGTGCCTCTGACCGGGAGGTCCTAGGTTCGAGTCCTGACGGAGGCAGGATTTTCGACACTAGCTTTTCAGCTAGGTCGAATTCAGTCGCTGTCTGGAGGAGAATTCTAGCGGCCGGCTGCTCTGATCGGTAGTTTTCCGTGGTTTCTCCGATCAACACCAGGCGAATGCCGGAGCAGTACCCTACCAAAACGGGCCACGGACCGCGCGCAATCTGTCCTACCCCTTCCTTGTCCTATCCTCTCCCCTGGCACACACACTTACACTAACATGCACTACACGACCACATATTCCGGGAGACCGGTCGGGAGCTTAGAGCTTGTCCCGGCTGGGGCGGTGCTCCGCTGGTGGGAGAGTCTTGGTTAAGGGGAAGGTCCACTAGCCGACGGTAGGTCGGCGCCGGATCTCGCCATCCAGCGGGGGAAGATCACCATCTCCCGAGAAAAACATGCACTACACTAACAGGACTAATGACCAAAGCAGTTGACGCGCCCGGAAACACGAAAAAATCAATCGACGGGTGCACGTATGGAACGCCCAGCTGAAGAATTTGGTTGGCGATAATCAGTGCATTGCAATCTTCTCGCAGAGAGAGATATGGGAAGCAAGAGGAACGAAAGAATGATGACGCAAAAGAAGACTAAGATGCCGAAGCATGCAGACATTAGCTATGCGGTTGAATCGGCAATGTGGTACAAGAATATCAGACGATGATATTCTGTCACAAATAGTGACTCGAAACAAAAGCATTCTTCAACGCCGCGTTGTTAAATTGCGTGAGATATTCTGTCAAGTGGCAGGTTTATATTTCAATGGAAGCTCCCGATTCCACTATTGTCTTCGAAGCTCCAGAAACCTTCTATTCTCGGGGAACTTGTTTCTGGAGTAGTTCAACGTTGCTTTCTCCTGGGGCGCTGGAGCACCAGTCTAAATGTTCGATTTGACCCCTACATCTTTATTATTTTTATCCACCCAAATCACAAAGTTTTAAAGATTGTGAATTTGAAGGCATACTATCGGGTAGCACTTAATTCTATATTAACATCTTTCAAAAATCCTTGATATGCTTTACGAAACACTTAAATAACCGTCATTTTATAGAATAATGAATTAAGATGAAAAAATAAGCACGCGGTAGCAGCGTCCATGGAGTGTAGAGTGTCGAGATGGAAATAAAAGCTTCTAAATATATTGTTTCCACCTAGCGACTGGCAAGAACTACTACTCCTAAAAGACTGAGAGAGTATTTAAGTAGAATGAGATCCCATACATTCTTCGTCGAGTTCTTTAATTCTCTATAAACTTGTAGTAAACTGAAGTGGCCGGATATTATGTCTTCACGACCTGTTTAACAGGCGAGAGAGATCGCTAGCAATACTATTTGCATCGCGCAAAGATAAGTATGCTACTTAGTGTAGCCTATTCGGTTTCAGTTAATGAGCACCAGGCACCAGGTTGTGTCACATGTTTAGGTGCAACCTGCATCAGAAGTTAGCATCACATAAGGTGAAGTCGAGTTGCTTCATGCAAGTAAATGAGACTGAGCAATAATGCGATAAAGATGTAGGGGTTAACCTAGTTGACAATTGTGTTGGCCGCGACCAAACTGGTGGCATTGCTCCTTCGCAGACTCTACTCTTGACCTCTTAAAATAGTATTATTCGGAATATTCAGAGTTTAGATCGTGTAATGAATCAAAAGTCTCCTTGAGATGTTTGTAGTGTAGCGTCGTGATGAGTAAGACGACAGGATATTCAACATGTACGTTTATTTTGTACGTAATATACACGGATAGCTTAAATGATTAACAGAGCGTACATCATCCGCGTGTCGTTTGCGGTAAAACAGAAGATCTTATATAAGAACTTTTAGGTGTTGATCCGCACCATGGCAATGAGTTGTCATGGTCATCAGGCGGAACCGTCCCTCACAAAGAGATGAGAGAGTCTACGACGTTACAGTAGCTGTGTTGCCAGTTAAAAATCACGAATGTACACATGTGTAAAAGAATTGATTATGTTCGTAGAATCACTGATTGTGAGCAAAAAATTGATTGCATTCATAGAAGCGTTGATGGAAGCTCAATAAAAGGCTGGAATTAAAAGGCTTGATTTTTAGTATGAACATTGTTTGGATAGTTTTCTAGCTGTGGGGTCCCGTTTAACGGATCATCAAAAGAGTGCTATATAGACAATACATGATTTGCCAAGTAAACGGAACACAGTATTTCGCCAAGTCAAAAGCCATTTATTCTCATTTTTCTTATTTCTTCGTCGTTTTTTCTTCTCCGCTTCTTTTTTCTTATGTTCTTCTCTTCTTTATTATTTTCCATCTCCTTTTCTCCTCCGACGCCCTCTTTTTCTACTTCTCCTCTGAGTTACAGCTAATATTAAGTGGCATGATAATTGTAAGTGTCGTGTAAACACGAAAGCATGTGATGCAGTGATTTGCCTAAAAAAACGCAATTGACAAACGTCAGCGATTTCCAGTGCTGAGCTAGTATTATTAACCGACATAATTCAACTTAACCTCAAGATACATCCTAACACACGACGTTGTTGTACGGTGCAGCAAACTCAATTGTGGGAATATGTGTTGCCATCGACAGCAGCGTCTTCGGCCCAGGCGAAAGCGGAGGCGTTGCCCCTTGGCAGGCGGCGACCGCGGGCCGGGCCTTCCATTTGATCGCGCGCCGTTGATAAACCCCAAGCAAACGCCGGGGCTAATCCGGGGCCGCCGGCCGTGAAATTGGCTTCTTACGCCGGCTGTGTGCGCAGCCGCCCGTCTTCAATGGAACCCTCGCCCTAGGTGAGCGCTCCGTCTCGCCCCACCCCACCGCCACAATTCCGCCACGCTCCCACCCCACCCCACCTCGCCACGCCTCGACCCGTCCCGCTCCGCCACGCGCCCTTCTCAGTCCCGCACCGTCAGACCATGCGCGAGCCACATCACGCTACGTCCCCGCCACGCCCCCCACACTCACGACAGGCTCACGGCACGCTCGCGCCCCGCTCGCGCCCCGCTCGCGCCCCGCTCGCGCCCCGCTCGCGCCCCGCTCGCGCCCCGCTCGCGCCCCGCTCGCGCCCCGCTCGCGCCCCGCTCGCGCCCCGCTCGCGCCCCGCTCGCGCCCCGCTCGCGCCCCGCTCGCGCCCCGCACGCCCCGCTTCGCCCTCGCCACGCCCCACCCCGCAACGCCACGCCGCCACACCGCGCCACGCGCCCACGCCCTGCCCGCCGCCCCACCACACCCGCCATGCCACGCCGCCCTGCCCCGTCCCACCACGCCCGCCACCGCCGCCACGCCCGCCACCGCACGCGCGTCGCCGCTCCGCCGCCCCGTCCGCCCCGCCCCGCCACGCTCCGCCACGCCACGCCACGCCCCGACCCGCCACGCCTCGCCACGCCCCTCCACGCCACGCCACGCCCCGACCCGCCACAACCAATCACGTCCCCGCCAAATCACCGCCACGTCCCCGCCAGAGCCTGCCACACCCACTGCCACCCCTCCCGCCTCACCCTTCCTTTCCCCGGCCCACCCCACCCCACCCCGCTCAATCCGCTCTGATTCACGCGCCTCGGCTCCTCTACGCACAGTGGGCCGCCGGCGCGGAATGTTCTCAAGTTTCGGCGCAAATCGTTCAACCACGCTACGTTCTACTACAGCTCTCAACCAACCACTTGCTACGTTCGGTTAGAGCACCAAATCGAATATCTAACCGGAAACTTAACAAGTGTGATAACGAAACTCTCTCCTTAATACTTCATAATTTTGTTGGAAATGAAGCCAAATGAAAATGTTTGTGTTTCGAACTGGAATTAAACCGGAAGCGAATGAAACTATTTCGAGGTTCTTCATAATTCTGAACACCTTGTCACGCCTTGATTCCAGAAGTAACTTATTGGTAATGCAAATTTCGTTGACACTAGGTTTCTTCTTCCGTAATTAAAATAAATTTGCATTTAGTTGTAAACTAGTAGGAGTAAAAGGTTATGTTGGACATTTCAGACAATATGTACCTTAGTGAACCTTTTTTTTAGTGGACGTTTAAGTTGGTAAAGGTTCAGGTCTGAGATGACGATAGGGTTTGAGTTGGCAATAATATCTTGTTATACTCTTTTATACAATTAGTTACTATTTTTAATGTTTCATATTATTTCTTATATTTATAATTAAATAAATTAAAAAACACAAAAAAATTAATGTATGAATGCCTTTTGGCATATCCGTATACAGGGCTAGACGACGTAGTCACTCCTTTCCTTACTTAAATCTTACTGTTTTCTTCGCTCTCTTGGCTCTCGTTTGGTTAACTCGTTCGTGTCTGATTGTAGCGATTGAACAATCAATATTTTCCAACTTTCTTGGAATGTATAGAGTAAATATTACAATACTGGTCCGGATATCAGAAAACTAGTATCCAACAAAGACTTCAACTGTCCAATGACTCCAACTCAAAAAAAGCGTGGGTTGCGTTTACTCTGATCATAAAAAACTTTTGGAAAACCAAAAGGACCCAACACACAAGGAAATGGAGACAATGTTAAGAGCATTACAAATGCTTGGTTGCTCCATGAGCTCAAAATCAGTTTTCTCAATTCGATTGTATTCCTGAAAATTTGGAAGCAGTGAGTGAAAATCAAGAAGAATAAAGTTTTTCCATCGAGATATAAAAGAAATGGAAAGGCTGTATGAAGGGAAATGAAGTGTAACGGTGATGGCTCATTACTTCTGAATGTTGTACATGTATCTTCCAGAAAACAGCTACAACAGGAAAAGCTCAAAAAGAAGTTTAGAGTTAAAAAAAAAGAGGTTTTCACTATCAATTCGATTGAGTGAAGTGTTAATTTTGTCAACTGTGTAAATGAGTTAATATTTTTATCTAAATAAAATATTCGCGTTAAGAGATTTTTTAAACGATGATCATCCGTTTGTTCAAAAACCTGACGTCCCAGCACAATTCATCGTCATTCGTCGTCATTCTTGAATCCAGATCAATATAAAAGTATGAATCAGTCAATTAAACCGAAAAAGTTGACCAAAAATTTTTTTATGCAGACCTGTGTTATAGAACCTACAATCATTATTTTCAATCTGTGGATTCTCAATTACTTTTAGGCGAGATCCTTTTGGCGCCATTCGGGCCAGTGTTCTGAACTTTCGTGATGCGGATAACGAGAGCGGGACTTCCCCGCCGCCGCCGCCGCCGGCGGCAGAGATGGGCCGGCGCTCTTTTGTTTACTCTGTCGGAAAGCGATTTATACCTGCCGGTCGCCTCTGCGACTTGCCCTGTTTACGGAATGGGACGAAAGCCGCTATTTCGGGCCGATGGCAAGAACGACGCCACCGGAAAATGGAGACGCCTGTCTAATCTGATTCCAGAAATGAACTCCGGAGACTTCGCTGATGGAACTGACGTATACACGCCTCTTCGATAGCTATCTCGTAACTTTTGATCTATTATGTTTTAATAAGAAATCGGAAGGAAAGTTTGATTGGCTGTGCGAGAAGAATGTTCTACGAGCTAGAAAACTTTTAACGCTGTTTCTATTACGCGCTGAGAAGGAGATCCTGAAACAATTGTAGTTTAACAGGCATTGTGTAACTTCATAATTCAATTATCCGATTCTTTGAAATTCTGTAGTTCTGATTTCTGTACAAAAACATGTTTTTAATTATGTCTGAACACCTTATGTCAATCAATATCATTAGTCATTATATCTTAATGTCTTTTATATAACATTGTTTGAATCGTCGATAAACCTAAATGTTTTGCGCTTCTGTGAAATATTTTACTCCCATTCGTCTTGTAGTTACTGATCAAACTGAAATAGTGAAGTGCAGTTATCACGTAATTTCGAAACGTTTAGACGTTTACTTGTCTTCAAGGACAAAAAATGTGACTGAGAGACATTTTGGTTCTTATTGGCTTATACGTTTGATTGTACTATCATTTTATTTTCCAAAGAAAGATAGATGTATAAAGAAGTATTTATTGTCAAAGTTGTTCCGCAATATTTACGCAAGATAAAAGATTTATTTTATTCCGTTTTTTTAAAGCACAATGATTGTCTTTGAGAAAAGATTCTTGAAATAGCATTGATTCTCACCAAAAAGTAATACGCATAATGGAAAGTAGTCTGTCTGAAGCAACAAAGTCCACTCCATTATCGAGCAATGTTTTAAAACTTCTTATAAAATAATTATATTAAAGAAATATAACGAAAGAATCATATCTACTTTAAAAAACTTTATATATAACGGAAAAGAGCTCAGAACCAGACGAATGCTGTGCACATTTGTTGGAATATGAATTATTTTAAATATATAATTTTTGTACTTAATTGCTCTGTTTTTAAATTTGAACAATAGTCGATAATGGACATTAATTTGTTTTATAGTATTAAAAAAATTAATAAATTTGCAAATCTTGCTGTATTTAGAATACAGGATAAGTGATAGTCTACGGTTCCGTAGGTAATATGTGCCTGAAACATTCACCGAAAATTATTACTTTTCCATCCAGTGGAACCTCACTGGATGAAGCCTACCTGTCTTTACCTCAAAGCCTCTTATTGTTGAAATGACAGTGCATTGGTCAATTAAACTGTGTTTGCCAACATCCCCAAATTTCTACTTAAAAAATTTCGTCTTAGAAAAATGTATATGCCCAACAACTCTTGGTTTGCTAGATATGTGTACTGTTGCCTACCACTTACGTTTTATGCAAATTACTAATTTCACGTCGTACGTTCGGTCGCGTCACAAACATTACTATTTTTCGGGAAATATTTGATTGTCCTTATTACCTTATAAAAGCCATGCTTTGATGATTTGCTTTCTCGCAAAGTGCATAAGCGGTGTAGAGAAAGTATTGTAATGTAGCACAAAACGGCGATTTTTTTACAGACAAACCTGGATGGTGGAGCCTCGTTGAAATAAGGTGATTTTCCCAGTTTGAGGCACCTTGTGGGTTCGCGAAAAGTATTTTGACGCATAAAAACTAATACGCCAATAAATTATACGTTGCACAGAGTTAATGTTGATTGTTACTGACCGGGAGATCCTACGTTCGAGTTCTGACGGCGGCAGGATTTTCGACGCTAGCTTTTCAGTCAGGTCGAATTCAAACGCTGTCTGGAGGAGAATTCTAGCGGCCGGCTGCTCTGATCGGTAGTTTTCCGTGGTTTCTTCGAACAACACCAGGCGAATGCCGGAGCAGTACCCTACCAAACGGGTCACGGACCGCGTGCGATCTTTCCTTCCTCTTCCTTGTCCTCTCGTCTCCCTTTACACACACACTTACACTAACATGCATTACATTCCGGGAGACCGGTCGGGAGCTTAGAGTTTGTCCTGGCTGGGGCGGTGCCCCGCTGGTGGTGAGAGATTCCTGGTTAGGGGGAAACCCCACTAGCCGACGGTAGGTCGGCGCCGGATCTCGCCATCCAGCGGGGGAAGATCACCGCCATCTCCAGAGAAAAAAACATGCACTACACTAATGGGACTAATGACCGAAGCAGTTGACGCGTCCGGAAACATGAAAAAATCAATCAATCAATTGATTGTTGCGAAGGCCGAAGTTCGGAGCCAGTGATATGCGTTTGCGCTTGAAAATGCATTGTCTACGGTACATCTTCAAGTAAAGAAGGTGTAATAATCTATCTTTCTTGCGAGGGGAGAAGGTTCGTGATTTGTGAACTGGTGGTTCAGAGGTCTGCACAGCATGTATCTGCGCCCAGAAATGTTTTCAAAAGATTAATTGGAGAAGGGTACTTTCCTTTACAGATCGAATGTACGTTTGTGTGTGTGTGTCTACGTGCCTTTTATTAATTACGTGAAAACACCACGAAATAGAAAACAGGTTAATGCCTTCGAAATCCAACTGGAAACACAATTAAAATGCTTTCTTTCTTTCCCCCTTATCAGGCGAAGCAGCCCCAAGTTTTTTCTTCTCGATATTCCAGCTCGCGGCTTATTTGCCGTCAGCAAAAGAAGCGGTCGGGCACACGAAATTAAAACTGGTTCCACTTAATTACCGCCGCCACCGCCGAGAAGAGCCAAACACAACGGGCGATAATTAGCGGAACATTTTTAATCCCCTCCCCGACCATCCTCGGTGTTTACGCGCAGGGCGGGGAGGAGGACAAGCCAGCATAAGGGAAAGGAGGATTGGTTGGTTGGTTGGTTAGATGGATGGATGGATAATTGGTTGTTGGTGATTCCGGGTACGTCAACTAATAAAGTCATTAGTCCCTTAAATGTAGTGCATGCTTTTTTCCTCGGGAGGTGCCGGTGGTCTTCCCACGCTAGATGACGAGATCCGGCGCCACCTACCGTCGACTAGCGGAATTTCCCTCAACCAGGTGTCTCCCACCAGCGGAGCACCGCCCCAGCCAGTACTAACTCTATGATCCCGGCCGGTCTCCCGGAGTATGTGGTAGTGTAGTACATGTTAGTGTAAGTGTGTGTGTAAGAAGAGAGGATAGAACAAGGAAGGGGAAGGAAAGAACGCGAGCGATCCGTGGCCCGTTTGTTAGGGTACTGCTTCGGCATTCACCTGGTGTTGATCAGAGAAACCAAGGAAAAATACCGATTACAGCGGCCGGTCGCTAGAATTCTCCTTTAGACAGCGACTGAATTCGACCTAGCTGACAAGCTGGTGTCGAAAATCCTCAGTGTGACAGCAGTGACATCAGTTAATGCATTGAGCCACCTCTCTCATGGAAGGAGTAATGCGGGCGGGAGAGGAGTGGTGGGAGCGCGGTGAAGATGGAGGCGTGGTTAGGATGAATGCGGTAAATCGAACCAGGGGGAGGGGCGGTGGGGCGGTGATGGCGAAGGCAGAAGTGGGGGGAGGGGGCATTGGGTTGAATGCAGGAAAACTTAACGTTGAGCCACGTGACTGCCGAGATCACACTGCAGCATCTGCGACCGACGCACATTCGTACACCATGCAACCAAAAGAATGTCTCTCCTCTATGATTAAGCGAAGGACTTTCGAAAGTTTCGCTATTTTGAATTAAATAATTATGCACAGTTAAAAATGCACTATCTTGTGTGTATTTGTGTTGATATTCGTATCTTGTGTTCTTCAATTAACAGGATGCCACATTGCGTTAAATGTGTTATTGCAAATTGTACGTATTGCGAATCGATTTTTAAGTGATATGTCAACTTATAAGTTCATGGCAGATATTTGTTTGCAAAAAAGTGGTAAATTTTGTAAAGTTTACTATTCGTTTCGTATGTTTTTGTTACCACACTACTTGAATTATTACACTCTTTGTTGCATAATATATTGTTACTCTTTGACATAGTTGTCAAATCAAGCTGATGAAACGTTTGTGACTTTCCCGTAATTTTTCTTGCGAAGATCAACAACATTTTAAAATTTCCCTGTTTTTATTCTTTGAGTTGGACAATCCGTAAGTCTACGGATTATATGAAACTTTCGCATTGATACAATTGTTTCCTTACTTGATTGATTAGTAATTCCGGGTGCGTCAACTGCTAAGGTCATTATTCTCGTTATTGTCGTTAATATATTTAGCGGGAGATGGCGGTGATCATTCCCCGCTGAATAGCAAGATCCGGTGCCGACCTACGACAGCAGGGATTATCCCACCAGCGTGGCCCAACTCCAAACAGGACTCCTACAGGTGTTTCAACATGTGTGTAGTGCAGTGCTTGTGAGGAAATGTGTGTGAGTGATGTGTGTATGACAAGGAAGAGGAAGGAGAGATAGCGCGCGGATCGTGGCCCGCATGTTACGGTACTGCTCTGGCATTCGCCTGATGTTGATCGGAGAAACCACGGAAAACTACCGATCAGAGCACTGGCCGCTAGAATTGTTCTCCCAACAGCGTCTGAATACGCCCTAGCTACCTAGCTTGTATCGAAAATTCTGCCACCGTTGGAACTGGAACCTAGGACCTCCCGGTCAGAGGCACTGAGCCACCTTTGCCGGTTGGTTTTCTTAAATTTTACTTTTGCCCGATCGGCTAGATGTTTTCGAGCTTCGGTCTATTTCAATGAAGGTTCCTCTCTTGAAATTTGAGATAAGTGGTGTAGCATTAGGATTTTCAGATTACCGAATGAAAGTGAATCTTGTAAAAAGTCCAAAAAGCGAGAAAGATCTCAATGATTTAAAAAAAATATTTACTTCCTGATCAGCAGATCATGCTTTTCAGGGAGTTAATGATGTTACTAAGAAATATTCTATAGTCAAATGGCAATGCAAGTTGTGTTGAAAATATCTTGGCTGCGTCCACGTCTAAGCTTTGGCACGTGATTCTTCTGTGATCAGAGTGATTCTTAAGGGAAATAGAGACGTGCCGTTATCAGAAGAAACATTGTGTACTTATAATTTCCTGGAATCGTACAGTCGGTCGGCTTATCTTAAGAATGAAATTTAGGATTTTTATAACTTCTATAAAATAAGTTTTAACGCTGCGACTAAACACTTATCTTCCATTCTTGGTGCTTTCGGCTCGAATTATACGAAGCAATGCCTCGTGAGTTTTGTATGATTGGATAAATTCCAAATAAGAAGCTCCATTTAAGCTAAAGTATTTCCATTGCCACTATTTATTATAATTAATGATAGCAACGGATCTACCAATTGATTTTCTGGAGTTTGCGAGGTATTATAAATTGATCGCGAATATGTAGCTATTTACTGGAAAATTGGTAGAAACACTAACATTTATGGCAGTATCAATTAATATTTAATTCATTAGAAACAAAGTAACAATCCCAATATTAGTTCTGTAGTATAATGGATGAAATTACGATAAAGATGAATTTCATTCTCCAAGATATTGTTTACTCATTTATAGATAGTATTTTCCGTTTTAACCAAAATTATAATGTGTGAGTTGGAATAAAATAAAAAATAAAATGCAGTTTAAGCAATATACAAAGAAAAAATGGTCATTTTTTTTAGTGTTTCGTTTCAACAACAAAATTTACGATTTGTGTTTTGCTGTGATGGCTAAAAAAACATTTTTGTCCATTGCCCTTGTCCTTGAGCGGTGCATTGGAGGTCAGGTACGCATTTTCACAGCAGCATGGGAGGATTCTGTTTGCTTAACATGTTTGTTTGCAGTGTTTCTGAAGCTTTTTTAGTGCGCAGAGTAAGAAAAAGAAACGTAAACTTGACACCTAGTCATATCTGGTAGTAAACAATATTACAATAGACATGTTCCCGAGACTTTCACAACAGTTTTTGAGTAGTTTTTACTTTCTCGTGTACATATATATATATATATATATATATATATATATATATATATATATATATATAACTCTCTATCTGTACATAGTACAGATAAAGTTATATAATGTGGAAAAATGATTTCGAAAAACACATTTTAGGGTCCTCACATACCGAGAAAGTATTTTTTCCAAAAACTTTTCGTCTGTATGCCCGTCTTCCCGTTCGTTTGTCCGTTTGTCGAATAGTTTATTCCGTAGACAGACTAAAATATTCGTAGGATTTTTGCATTCCAAGCCCAGAATTTTCGAAAAAGTCTTTTAATTTTGGGGGTAGAACTCTACGACATTTTCAACTAATATATATTTTTTCTTGAAATTTCATGTAAAACTAGAGAGAAATACACTTATAAAATTCATAAGTAAGATTTTCACTATTAACTCTGAATTTTTGAAAACTGGAAAAGTTTGAAATTGGTTGATCTTCTCTAACAATTGAACACAATTAAACAGAGTTTCTATTCCAATGAAATTAGTTCTCTACAATTAGTTCTTTCATTCATACATTGTTAGAAAATATTAATTGTTTTTGCGTCATTTTGATTCAAATACCAGCAATTTTAAAAACAAGATATTCTGAATGAATATTTTTTTCAAAACAAAAAGCATAGTATGTCCCGTATTGAAACTTGGCGAAGAACAATTAAAAGTTGTTGGTTATATCAACATTTTGGAATGTTTCTGGATTAAAAATTAACTTGGAAAACTCATGTAAATAAATTAACTGTCGAATGCAAAAAACCTCTAAATATTCTAAAATGTTTAGCATATAAGAATTGGGGGGGGGCGATAAATGAATTCTTTTACGAACATGTAGAACCATTATTCGATCTAAAATTGACTATGGAAGTATACTATATTCTTCAGCCAGCAAAACGTCTTAATAAAATTGATGTTATTCATAATCAAGTTTTACGAATTGCTTCTGGATGTTTCCGCACCTCTCATATAGGAAGAAATTTAATCGAAGCTTAAGAATAATCTCTAACTCGTCGAAGAAAATATTTTATTAAAGTATGCCCTCAAGTATTAAAGTATGCGTCTATTTCTAGAAATGCAATAATAAGAAATGATATATTCTCAAAATTTTCAAACACAAATAATGATAATTTACGGACTGGACTTATTTACAAAAAAGTGAAGAAATATATGAAAAAATTAAGTTTTATAATGCCAAAGATGGAAAGAGAGATACTCATGTATCCCACCATGGAATCAAATATTAAGATAGACTCAACCCTTTGTGAACTTAAAATGATCAAGTGCCTTTGTCAAGAATTCGATCAAACCATTCTAAATTCTCTCATAAAGTTTTAATTGAAAAAGTTCCACAACCTACTTATACCATCTGCGATTCAATTCTATCAATAAAGCACATCCTTCTGGAATGCCCCACATACATTGAAGAGAGAAAAAAGTGCCCAGGAAATGAACATTTCAATGCAATCCTACCATCACCAAGTTGCCAAGAAAAAGTGTTACAATTTTGTAAAACTATCGATATTTTCTCGGAATTGTAATTGCGTTCTATTACTGTACTAGTCTCTCATGACCTTGGTAGTTTATGCGACTTAGAATAAAATAATTAAAAAAACGATATTTTCAAAAATAACCATTTTTTTCAAACTGTCTGTATGGAAAGTGCTAAAAGCATTAATTACATGACACAAACGCCATTTTGATGTATACTTTGGATTTTTCAAAAACTACTAAAAATGTAATTATTTATATCTCTCACGTCGTTATATATATATATATATATATATATATATATATATATATATATATATATATATATATATATATATTAAAGACTTTCTTTATATATTATTGAATTTGTGAGTACAAGTTGATTTAGATGAGAGTTTTGTACTTCAAATGTATGTATGTTTTTCATGAAGTTTCCCAAAAACTCAAGTTGCCTGGTAAAATAAGCAAAAATTGCATAATTTTAAAAACGATTTAATGACATTTTCGTCTTCAACGGCTCCAAAATTTTCCATTAAAATTTTCGTATATAGCCATGATTTTCCTATTCTATAATTCTCTAAAATTAATATTTTAATTCTATTATAAGTGCTCCTAAAAATTTAGAATATGTGAAAAGAATGTGACACAAAATTACCTATAAATATACTTCTGTTCTGTGTGGATGTCAATTTTCGTAAAATCCTACCTTCGATTTAGCCGCTAGCGTTGTTCACACACGGAAGGGCAGAAGTATTGTTGTAAATCAATATTTCGCTTTCAAACACCCGCAAAACTTGGATTCAGAATACACAAAGTGTTACAGGAAGTAATATACTTTATATATTGAAACACGTTTTATCCAATTTATTAACATCCGGCCTTCATAATACTCGTATTTTTTGTCGAAAATTCGTTGTTTTTTGGCACAGAAGCGCTACGTAAATTGTAGGCATAAAAGTTAAATTTAATACATTTTTGGCGTGAGTTGCATGCCAGTCTTTTTGAAATTTAATGTAATTGCAAAAGTAGCAATCGTGTAATGATAATTATTGAGAATTTATGTATCTTCTTCCACGGTGAAGTGAAGGGAAGGGAAGTTTTTATTTTGTTGCAAATATGGACTAGTATACCCTTAAGTTAAGTCAGATGGTCCAGCCGGGAATCGAGTTTCTTCGTGTTCGTGCTGTAGGAATTGATCGTAACATTTATGGAAAAAAGAGAGTTACCGGAAATATTATTATTAGATCTTGTTGTTACATTATCATGGCAGAAAAATCTTACATTTTTTCCATTTCATAATTTGGAAGAAATTAATGTGTTCTTTTAGAATAAAAATCTGCGTATTATTTATACAATAAATAAGAATGAAATGGTCATGCAAAAATAATTTATTGAAAATACAATTAAATGTAAACAACTCTATTACAATTTTCAACTTACACTTCTCAATTTTTTATATTTTTCAGTATCATTATTTTTTGGAGACGCCACAAGTTGGTCAAAAACAAGGTCTGATTTAATACTTTTATTTTAATGAGATCCTGAAACAATCCATGATTGTATTTTACATGCTCTTTTTGAGAGAGTTATGAGAATAGCACTGATCCTCTTCAGTTCTATGAGAGAGGAAACAACCAGCGCATTTCAAGTTATTGTGGACATAATGACGATGTTTGGTCCAACGTACGTGTGCGAACTCTCATTATTTAAAATGGCGCAAGTTAGGAGCAAATTTGTATTTAGAATCTTAATTAGGATTAATAGCAGCCCAAACTGTCAAACCAAACATTAAAGACATTATGATTGTTAGAAAATAATTCATAAATCGCATCAAAATACACAGTTTAGCAAATAAATATCAATACGTGCTTGTTTTTAATGTTGCTAATGTGGCAATTTTTTTACAGTGAACTTTCGTTTGATCTTTTCATTTTATTGTTTGAACATCTCGGCCTATTGTAATACAACTGAATAAAGATCGTTTGTGACATTACATTAGTTAATAGTATAATTGTTCCGTTTTATAGTATAAAAATATGATTAATAATTTAATTGAAAAATGTGTAGTTTTTAATCATTAAATTTATTACATATTTTCAATATCGTCATATTATTTAGGGACCCTGTAATTTAGTCAAATACAAGATCTCTTCAAGATATTCATCCGGCTCTGTCTGCTTGGACGATCGAGATTTAAACCTCGAAGCCCAGAAACGTAAGGTGCTTGGTCTGACCACTGGTGCCCAGTCTAAGGTTACGAGAAAACAATACAGAACGGACAGTGGCAGAAATGTAACTCATACCATTTTAAATCATCAAATGCAGTATATTGTGGACCGCGTCATATTGTAAGCTATTGCTCGAAAATCAATAATTTTCACTCCAGGATACCATAATTATTCCACAAGGTTGTGGACATCCCCCCCCCCCCAGATTACTCGTCGCAAAATCCATAGGGCAGTAAGTTACAGCTTTTGTGCTTCGATGCAGCCAGCAGCGTTTGCAATCATGCAGCAAACCAAGCTGCCGATCCAATACATGTTAATGTTTGGGCTCGCACGTCTCCCAAGCTTTGCAAGCGATACAAGACGTGCTGTGGTGTATGTTCAATGTGTTTTGCAGTATTCCAGCAATTGCATACTCTTCTGTCCATTAGTATGAATTTAGGGTTCCACTACAGAACGGTTTTCTGGTTTTATTGATCTTAACTGCAATGTTAACAATTGTAACAGGAATCTTCAATGACAATTATTCGACATTTATTTCATGGTTTTATATTCTAATATTTGAATCATACGAAACTATTCTTCTAATCAATAATTCTTATTTTCTAGGAGTGAACATGAATCAAATATTACATATTATTCTGTATAAAATACCCGTGACACAGACTAAGCATGTGCTAAATTCTTCTCCTTGCAGAGAATTCCCGATGACCAACTTTCTTCTCGGAGGACGATGTATTGAGAGGGGAATAATGTGAAGCATGTAACGGAATCAGAGCGGCAGAGGAAAGAATTTGCATGTGAATTCATCATATCGCTATTCTGTAGATGACGTATAATTTATGTCCATGAACGAACTGGATAGGTGTTTCGTCATGGGTCCTTGACCTGAAAACATTATTTCCTGGAGAATTAATCGTAATGTTCAGTGGTGAATCATAATCCATAGTTGCATTTTATTATTTACAATTTTATTATTAATGAACGAAAATATATGATAGTCCTACTAGTAATCATAATAATTGCCAAAATATTGTGGTCCTGGTAATAATGTGAATGGGCCAAAGTAGTATCAGCAATGACAATTCCATGTTTTTGTGATTTCAATAGATGTAATAATATAGTAAATATTGAGTTCCCATGATGAATTATGTGTTATTGTTCCAAAATACGAGTATCAGTAACTCCAGGAGTACAAAATTGTTTCTGGAAGCCCCTCCAGTGGAAGTGAATGCAAAGAACAAAATCACCATTTAATATCTACAAACTCTTGTACAAACTACGTGTGGAATAATTGAGTACATCCCGGAAGTATTAATAGTATTTACCGCAACAACCACAATTAAAATAATATTTTATCGAGAATGTGAGCAAACGTTTATCCGCTTCTAAATATAATAACGCATTTCCTGTTGCAGTGATGGAAAAATGTAATTAATTCGGAGATAAATAAATCACAAGCTGCAAACGCAGGTAGGAAACTCGTAGCGCAGAGCATCTGCCAGCTGCTGATCGATGGGCGCGGTAGAAGCTGAGCAATCTGTCACCGTGGGGCGGAGGGGAAACTGCGCGGTCGGCAACGCGTTATGTAAAAGCGGCAAACGCGGCGGTAGTGGGTGCAGAAGAGGCGGTGGAAATGGCGGAGTGGGCGGAGGTGGTGGCGAGGGCAGCGATGAGGACGGCAGGGACGGCGGATGCACGGGAGGCGACGTCGTCGGCAATGGCGGGGGGGGAGGGAGGAGCGGGGTCGGCGGCGGGGTCGGCGGCGTGGTCGGCGGCGTGGTCGGCGGCAGGGGCGGCGGCGGGGGCAGGGGCGGAGGCGTGGTCAGCGGCGGGAGCGGCGGCGGGGCGGGCGGCGGCGGCGGCGGCGAGGGGCGGTGACGGCGGTGGGGGTGGGGGCGGTGGCGGTGGCGGCGGCGGGGGCGGCGGCGAAGGTGGCGGCGTCGGGAGTGGCGGTGGCGGCGGCGGGGGCGGCGGCGAAGGTGGCGGCGTCGGGAGTGGCGGTGGGGGCGGCGGTAAGGGCGGCGACGAGGGTGGCGGGGGCAGCGGGAACGGCGGGGCCTTGGGGGCGGCGGGGGTGGCGACGAGGACGGCGACGATGGCGGCGGGGGCGGCGGGGGAGGCGGGAGAGTAGCGCCGAGGGCGGGAGTGGTGGCGACGGGCGAGAGGTAGCAGCGGGGGCCGAACCGGATACGGGCCAATGGTGCCTCCGGCCGGGGAAACCCGCTCGCGCAGCGGGCAGGGGAAGGGGATGGAGGGGGAGGTGGCGGGAGGGGGAGGGCGGTGCGACCTGCCACCTGTTGACAGGCGAGCCAAGGCACGCGATTTGACCCACCTCACCTCACCTCACCTCGCCGCATCGCTTTGTAAGAGTGGAGTATCTGAACCGCCGCACGTGACGGTGCTCCCGCGGGTGGCTGTTTTCATCATCGTTTACGCAACGCTAGCAAAACGCTTTTTATGATTGTATCACTGCAATTTGCTTGGGAGTTATCAAACGTCTCTCATCGATTGCATTGAATTAGATAAGTATTAATCTAAACCTCTTTGTACACATGTCTTTTTTATTTTAAAACTATCATCTGACAGGAACTAGATAATTCTCTTTGATAATATGCTAATTTAAAGACGAAATGATGTACTTTTTTTAATAAAATGTATTTTTCGCTTAAAGTTCGGAGAATTTTAACACTTTTCAAAAAATTACAAACATTTCAATTAATTCCTCAACCTCGCTTAGTAAAAAAGTGGAGCAATGAAGTGTCTAGAATGTGGCACGTGTAGGTGCCTAGGTAGGCTGGAACAGCCGGTGCACCGCACCGAGGCCCCCGACGTCATGAGCCCCAACTAAGGACCCCGACAGATAGGGTTGTACAAAAATTTAAATAAATCGCACCTAATGCTTATTTTTTCATTTATGCTGGCCATATTCTTAACAAATAGATTTAAAACGCTAAATTTCACGTTTAGTAATCGCAGAGACGGGCTCCATTTCCATTTTCATCGGGCCTCCGAGAATTTAGCTGCATCACTGAGGACGTGCCATAGTTTTAAATGTTAAGTGTTCATGAGTGTGTATTTAAAGAAATTATAGTTTATTTGAAATTTTCTCCTATTTGGTAAATAGGGGGTCAAATTAGTCGCTTGTGGGCGCAAACTCAATGCTAGTCAGGTGTACTGGTGGTTTCAGTCTCTTAGTGTGCTTTTTTCCTTTTTCTTTCATGAACAGATGTTGGACAACTTTCTTGAAAGGTACTTGTGCCTAACAAAAATTAATATACATTGTAAAAAGTTTTTTATTCTTATATTTAATAAAAGGATTTATCTATGATGATTCAGAAACAAAAATGTTTGCAGATCTCAACATCATTCACTACTTTTTCGTGGTCAACGTAACAGTGACGTAACGAAAGAATTGTTGAAGTCAACCTCGGATAGATTGGGAGGAATGAAAATCACTACTAAACATTGATTCTCTTTTATTAATGAATGAATGAGGGAATGGTACATTAAGTAATTGGGATTTAGGAACCTTTCAACTTCAGAGTCCATTGAGTACCATGGAGTACCTAGTAAGAAGATGGTAACGATAGTGACGATCTGTGTGATGATGAAGCAAAGGAATTGGAGGTAGGAAAGAACCCTGAGATAACCAGGCGTGAGCTCGCTTTGCCCAACACAAGATCCACATGAATTGGCTGGGGGACAACCCGAGATCCCTACCCGCACCCCTTCCCCATTTCCTTTTCGTTAAGATTTCTTCTGATTCAGATGTTCTTAGAGTATTTTATGCATTGACTTTATTTAAGAAAATAATTGGTTATAGTTTCAATGAAAAATAGATAAAACTGTTATTTTCAATTAACGTACCAGACAATTCAATAGAAATCAAAATATACGCAACGTAACTTGAATCCAAAACAATAAAATATCTGGAGCAGTTGTAGAGTTTAGCATTTTAGACATAAGTTAAGTTGTGTTTTTAATGTGTAAATTTTTCTTCATTTTGTGCTTTTTCTTTTTCAATGATTTCTGAAAAACCAATAACAAACAAGTGTCTGATATATTGCTCGAAAATAAGTTTTATCAATTTTATATATTTAAGCATATGTTATTTATACAGCACATTCATATAGCACATACTTCTAGCATTTTTTCTTCTAGCAGTAGTTTTTCACATTTTTTAAAAATTTGCATTAACTTCAAGCAGGAATCATGTGAAAAATGCTCGTTTAAAAAAATGTACATGACCCTTTTTAAAGAGCTTACTTTTTGTTAATTTATTAATTTTATTTAAGACAAAAATCTTCAATGTTCTACTTTTGCAGAGTTAACTTTTTGCAATATTTAAAAATAGGAGTAGCACTACTTTTTTGGTACATACGAGGAGAAATTTTTTAAAAAACTTTGAAGTGATTTTTGAGGGGAAAATGTGCCTATATTTCACACAGAATTACGCAAAAACTATTCACATTTTCGAAAAATTGTACATGACTTAATTTTAAGATCTGTTTTTGAAGAACAGATTTCATTAAGAAATAAATCTCTATCTTTAATATTGCAGTTTTCGGAAGTCGCTGAAAAAATTTGAACGTTCCCAATTTTTGAAAATCAGGGTTTTCAACGAAGTGAGACCTGAAGCGTTTTTACGTTATCTAAGAACAAGATTTATTTTTTTTTAGTTGACCAATTTTTGAAAAAAAATTGTAATTTTTTTTGGCCTGCCCCACAAAACTCCAAATATCAATTTTAATTATCGAGGGTCTTGAGTTTATTTAAACTGATCGAGGAAAAAATATTTTTTGGAGAAAAGCGGCTGAACAGTTTTGGTGCTAGCGTTGACTACAGACAGTCCCATAGACGGACGGACGGACGGACGGACGGACGGACGGACGGACGGACGGACGGACGGACGGATGGACGGACGGGCGGACATTTTGACATCAATCGATTTTTCGGTATCAACGTCTCAAAATATATGGATTTTGACTATCGAACGTGTTAGAGGAAGTAATTGACTATATAAAGGAATAATATTTATCGACTTTACCGCGTTACCAGGGCCCGATAACAAGAGTTTTTCTGTCGAAGATTCGCCGTTTCCGGCGCTCTTTCTCTTCTTAGAGATAAGGGCAAGAGAGTAAAAGCGATAAAAATCTAATATTGGCTAAATAGAACTTGAAAACGGCATTGACATTGGTCTAAAACAACGTTGATAAAATCCTGAACATTCTGGTCCTAGACATGACAGGTTTTAGGAGTCCGTGCCATCGTTCTGTGCGAAACAGAGGTGATATTGCAAGAAGTAGTAGTAGAAGAAGCTGTAGGAGGCTGGATTGGCCATCTGCATCTGATTAACTACAGCCTCATGGATATCGTGGGCCGCAATAAACAACGGATATCTCAAGCACAATCCATCGGCAACGGAACTGCAACAAGCTAAATAGTGTTTTTGTCCAGAGGGGCAGTTGTGATTGGAATTAATCTTGAACGGCATCCCTGTCTTCAAGAAAGACTCGCTCATTACGTCACCGATACGGCAACGCTGCATCACCACACGCTTCGCACAGACCCTGCAAACATTGTGTGTACTTTGACCAAATGCCACTTCAGTCTTGAACCACGCACGTTGTTCGCCCCTCCTAAACGGACTGCTAGGGCGCTTTCGCTATCCTTGTCTGCTTCACGGCGCTCCTTCTTTGTTCTAACATAGTCATTACCACTCGCCACAGTTCCTCTCGCTCTCTTCCTCACCCTCTCTCTCTCACTCTTTCTCTCTCTCGCTCTCTCCCTCTCTTTCTCTCTCTCCCTCCCTCCGTCTCCCGCTCTCTTTCTTTCTCTCTCTCCTTCTCTCTCTCCTCTCTCTCCTTCTCTCTCTCTCTCTCTCTCTCTCTCATTCACTCGTCAGCTACAATTCCTTCGTGGCCCCACAACTCATCCTTCTGACATAACAGCCGTGTTGTCGCTACTTTGTTTCGAAACTCTATGTTTAAATCAAGTTCATTGATTTCTACAGCTCATCGTTTCCCATATGTGCGTGCGCCACGTTTCACCATGCCTGCTCGAATGTGCCCGACCACACTGTGCTCTATTCTCAATGGACTTCGGAGTTTTAGGAAGGTGCCTATTTTGACGAAGTCACTCGAATTAATTGTGAACATCTTTCGTGGCCTTACGATGACAAGAAACCGCTTCCATAATGCCTAAAAATCCCTGCCCAACATGTATGAAACTAAAAATGTCTTTTCGGTTTAAGTGAAATGTGTGGAAACAATAAAAATTACCGGTTAATTTAGCTTCGCTCGACATCTGAAGAAGAAGAAGAAGAAAAGAAGAAGAAGAAGAAAAGAAGAAGAAACAATAATACGATTTGTCCTAACACAGCATTTGCATCAGTCACAAGTATAGGTACAAAAATATCATTTGCGGTCTACCATATTTTGAGTGCAAAAGTTCACAGACGTTTAAGATTTACATTTCGATCTTTGACTCTTTAAATTTCATTCTGGAAACAAATTCGAATTGAAATACAATATGTTAAAAAATGTATCAATTGTACTAAGTGTACAAGAAATTGTACAGATTTATTACCCAAATTACGCGTTTACCCTTTAATATCGTATTTTAGTCACCTAATATAGGGCATTTTTAGACCCTGAAGGATACGAGGTGTACTTGTGGCACTTCCGGGTCCTGGCCGCAGTCCCACTGCCCTGCCTCAACTACGCGCCCTGTCGCTCAGTGAGATGCGCTCTAGGGAGTTCCAGCATCTCGCGTTATGCTCTCAAAGGCTCGTGATGGATCTGGAAGTCATATCGTCTAACTTTATACAAAAATTACGACCTTATTCTTTCATAAATATACTTAAAAGTAGGATGAGATTCCCTGTCTGCGGCAATGAAAGAAATTCAAAAATCGTGGCTCATCGTGGTATCATCTGGCTTTCTCGTAGCCATTTGGACAATTCCTGGTTCTGGAGACAAATTCAACACTTCTTGCTTGTTATCGTACCTTGTCTCGCAGAGAAAGACAAAACAGCAATGATTTCGTTGTGTCCACGCTTGCAGGTATTTTTCCAGCTTGATAGAGGTCTGCAGAGGTCGCTAGATGAAAAAAAGTAAAATAATTACGGATAATGAAGGAAAGGTCAAAATACTAAAAGTAGGAATTAGAAGGAAAATGGACAAAAAAGGCACAATAAACTTTCTAAAACAATTCCAGAAGAAAGTTAATTGATTTCTATTGTCAAAAGTCTTACAATCGTAATAATAATAATAATAAAGTGTCATTTTGCCAAACTTCCTGGCTCTAGATCTGATGCCTAATGCAATGTACGAATTGCTCAATCTCCTCTGAACCCTGTTCTTTGCGATCATGTAACGTTTGGTAGTCACGTAATCAATGGATTTTAAGGAGGCATATGCCTTATGCTTGGCACTAAAACTGCTTGAAGTTAGCTGATCGACGCGTGGACCACAACGACCGCAACAACGACCGCAACAACGACCGCAACAACGACCGCAACAACGACCGCAACAACGACCGCAACAACGACCGCAACAACGACCGCAACAACGACCGCAACAACGACCGCAACAACGACCGCAACAACGACCGCAACAACGACCGCAACAAGGACCAGAACAACGACCAGAACAACGACCACAACGACGACGACCACAACAACGACGACCACAACAACGACGACCACAACAACGACGACCACAACAACGACGACGACGGCGACAACAATGCGAGCTGGCGCGGGTGAAGCGCACGCAACATGGAATACAGTGAGCGCCGAGCCCGTTAATGAATCTTTTATGCTCAAACGAAGTTTCCCAGGTAGTGACTCTGTCATTTACACGATTTTTACACAGAGACACACGATTTTTACACAGTGTGAATTTATAAGAACCATGCGGCGGTGATATATTTACAACCCGCGCAAGATGAGCTGGAAGCCTCGCTTGAGCGTTGGTGGTACCTGTAAGGTACCCATACACGAGCAAGTCCCGTTGTCAAGCTCGGCGCGCTGGTTGTAAATCTGTCATCGTTGCAACCTGCCATATTGTGGGAACAAGACGGCGGCGACAGCTTTTGGCGATAGGTTTTCAACCAGTGTGAGTCAAGCTTGTGGGTGTGTTGGGTACCTTTAGGTTCAGAAACAAGTGCGGGTCGAGTTTCGTTGCTCAGAGACTGTCTCGAGGTCTTTACTTACGCCGAACCAGATCTTAGCTGGGGGTTGCGGGGAGGGAGGCAAACGCAGGTACTGTGAATGGAAGCGGTAGGAAGACTCTCCTAAATTCCTCATACTCT
>BLKR01010400.1:0-57509 GCA_011170035.1 Teleogryllus occipitalis | reverse complement strand
GGGGGGGGGGGGGGGGGGGCGTGCGTTTCGCCTGACGGGGCGCGTTCCCTGTGCCCGCGTGCTGTTGACTCAGCGGCCGAGCGCCGAGCGGCTGTCAGCAGACGAAGAGGCAGGCGGTCTGCTCTCGTGGATACCCATCCACTCGCCGCAACGCCACGGCGCTTGGTGTATTATCCCCGCACGTTTTCTTGAGCCCTCATTTCGCTATGCGATGCGAGGAGAGGGAGGAATTTGATTACTTTGTTGACAGGACCACTGTATTGAATTGTAGCTCGTTATTCGATGCAAAATAGTTTCTATTACCTGGGTGCAAACATTTCTGGTCATCAGAAGTTGCCAAAAAAGCTTGTTGCTATCACTTATTCTGAATTCAACTAATGTTGGCAAAGGGTAGGGGTAGGTATGTTGTGGCTCAAGAAAACGTGCGCGTATAATAGTAGGCGAGGCAATATGATAGGAATTACTCATATACAACGATCTTTATACTTCATTATTATTTGGGTATCATGGGCCTGCAGCCGTGCGTACGATGGAAATTAATAGTTCACAGTGGCGCTCCCATCGGAAGAGGGGGGAGTCGTGGGGATTCAGCCCCCCCCCCAATAATACACATTTTAAGTGAAGCTTTTACTAATTTTATGTACTAGAAAATTCATTCAATATATGAATTGTTTACGTTACAAATATTAACATCAAATTAAGAAATAAAAATACTTTTGATTTTCAGTATAAATAATAAATTATTTTTAAAAAACATCATATCGGCTGGATATCTACAGCCGCTATAGTCTCCCCCTGAAAAATCCCAAGTGTGTCTGTGACAAAGGTAACATAATAATAATAATAATAATAATAATAATAATAATAATAATAATAATAATAATAATAATAATAATAATAATAATAATAATAATAATAATAATAGTCAGAAAGGTTTTGGAATGAATAACAGATATGAGATGAATTTCCTCTTCTGTGATCGAGCTTAATCCCAATCGAATGATATAAATTATTAACTTTGGCTACTGATCCCTAGTTGTCACGTAATGAAGAATGGTGTCACTAGTGTTTTCAAAATGAGTTACAAAGTAATGAAAAGTTGTAGATGATTAAGTATATCTAGGAACATTTAATTATAAAATAACGAAGGTTTTCAACACTTTATTCTTTCTTTATTGTATGTTAATAGAGAGAAAACCGAAAAATTTGTTTGAAACAATTGCTTAAAAATCCAACATTCATTACAACTATAACTCATTGTACCAAACGTTCCACCTTCCCAATTTATTCATATTCCTTCATTTTTGCCGGCAATTGAAAATGAAGTATCTGTTGCAAGATTAAACAGACAGATTTCAAATCATGCCAATAATCTTAAATGTTTCTGAAAGCTTGGAGGCTATCTCATGCTATGGCTATCTCTGGATTAGTCGCAATTCTTATTATCTCAAAAATTAAATCTCAGGAGACATGTTTCAACTACCATGCCCAGATAATAAGTAACCTATTGCTCAGAAAAGATAGAACTAGGCGGGAATTCGAAGATTGAGAGATACTCTGGAAAAGAACATTAAAATTGTATACATTTTACAGCTACTTAGCCATCTTTTATCCAATAAGGAAAAAGGGTGAATGATTGCGGATATGGGCTGAGGATGACGATACAATATAGTAGTAATATCCAGAGCCCTGAAGGATGCTATGCCGAATTGCAAAGACACAACCTGCAAAGCGACGACTCTCAAAATTACCTACTCGTAGCATACAGATGCCCACATAAAGTCGATCTTTAAATAACAAAAATACTAAAACCCGTGGCTGGATTTTTAAACTTTTAGAAACACAAAGGGAAACGTTAATTATCGCAATTCATATAATAATTCATTCAGTCCATTTTCATCTCTCTACATTACTTTGCTTCTACAATTATTATGGCGTCTATCATTCATTACATGGTTGCAATCCTGTTATTCATTAAAATATCCGAATGCTAATTGGAAAACAGAAAACAAAGTCGGGTAGTGACCAATGAAAATGAGCTCGGATGAACCCACGTTTGACTATTATTACCTCGTAATTAGATCGTCAAATAAATCAGTTAAATTCAGCTGCAGGTAATCCCCGGTGTTCTCAGCAACTTGACGCTCTTGCATCGCTGAGTTTCGTCCATCTTGGCTCGGGCGGGTGAGCTCTTTCCTCGTCCATTAGCAGGGATGAAAAGATTCGCGCGGTCGGGGCGGTCCGAAAGAGAAAATCGGTCCGATTCCTTTGAGAATTTAAATGCTGTTCCCAATTACTCCGCGTCAGGGTAGCTGTAAGCCGCAGATGAGCTATTTGTAGCACCAAATTGAACTTCTGTTGAAAAGCCAGTTTTTATCCAAAAGATCCTTTTCGTGTGAAATAAGGATGGGAGGTTGGAATCCTCGAATCTTTCAGAAAATTCGAAAGCTGGAGTTTTCACAGATTTTAGTCATTCGAATTTACACAAATCGTCTGGTACGTTTGGCATAGGAACTTGCGTACATATCCCACGCAACCAATAATAATAATAATAATAATAATAATAATAATAATAATAATAATAATAATAATAATATTTTATTGTAATGGTTTCTTGGCCTTAATAAACAGACAGTATTTTTCAAACAATTTATTTCTTGTTAAACAATCATGACGTTTCGACCATATTTGGGATGCTTTTCAAAAATCTAAAAATTAATGAAAGGCATGTTCAAATGATGTAGAATTATCAATAAAATGGTAACACATATCTAGTAAAACAAAGCATTAAGAACAATAATAAAAATAAAACATTGTGACATACCTAGTGTTGACGTTTGTTTACACCTCATCATGAACTATTATGAACTATTTTGATTCAAAAACAATAACGTCCTTGCCACTGGCATTGATATCAAGTGCAGAAAAAAGCCATGTGTAGATCAGGCATGTAATATGCATGAACAGATAGAGTCGTTGTCATGAACCATGCAGAACTAAATTTAGTTCACGGGGATGTAGCTCTGTCCCACGTTTGTAGTGTATTAAGATCAAGAAACCATTACAATAAAATAAAGAATATAATAAACATAATAATAATAATAATAATAATAATAATAATAATAATAATAATATTTTTTTAAAATCATGCAGGCATTACGAACCCTCTCATTCTGATCTTAAAGAACAGTATAATAGTGCAAGCGTCCTCACTGAAACGCAATTTGCCCTACGATCAACAATCGTAAGACGGAGCTACGTCCCCGCGAACTAAATTTAGTTCCGAATGGTTCATGCGTTGCGTGACGACGACGCTATCTCTACGTGCAAATCACAAGCTTGATCTACACATTGCTTTTTTCTGAACTTGATATGAACACCAGTGGTGAGTATTTTATTGTTTCCAGGCGTGTCAACTAGAACTGAGGTCCTTGGTCCCTTAAGTGTAGTGTTATATGTTATATCCTGACCGGAGGCGCGTTCTTCCTCGTTGGAACGATAAATCTGGCGCAGACCTGCACGTCAGCTTCATGTGTTCCGTTCCAGGCACTCTCACACCTGGACATCGCCTCAAACGCAACACACACTAATATTCCCGAATGGGCTCTTCATATCGATAAATATCGAAGGCGCGCAGATACTAGATATATAGCAGACTTTAATATATTCATAATAAAAGAGTGACAAAGAGTAAAGCGATCTCAAGGACATTTTCCACGGCATAGCGTTCAGCAATTGCGATCTTCTGCGCATGCGCAGATACACAAAAGTGATGCGAAACTCGAACTGTGCATGCGCAGAAGATCGACAGTGCTGTCCATTGCTTTAGTGCTTCGCCGTGCAAAAAGGTCCTATTATACGAGCCTGTTCCCCCGCTGACTTCAAGAAGACTAACACTTGCCGACAATCGCACGGAAAACGCTCTCTCAAGATCTGCAATCTCGCAAGGGGAGGGGCGTGGATGTGTTTGACGTCGGCGTCGCTCGGCGGCGCCACCATCGCGGCGAATTCCGACTCGTGCGCGACATCGCGGCGAGGCCGACATCATTAGCAGCGAACACGATTAAAAACATGCACTACACTTACGAGACTAATATGTAAAGGGCGGTGGTTAATGAAACGTCATTTTTTTTCTTTTCACTTCAGAACAATGCCGTTTAGGATAGAAATTCATTTTATGTTATGACAATTATTTTGCGTTTTGTGTCGATTTTGACTAATAAGTCATTTTTTACCTTTTCCCGTCATTTTTAATGCTTTTTTTGCTGATTTAATCGATTTTAATGTCATTTTAATGGTACTTGCTTCAAAGAATTGTTGCAGACATAATAGTTGCATAAAATAAAGCGACATTACTATAGCACGTTCCCCCCTTTGACTCAAGGAAGTCCCACAATTGTCGACAATATCCCAGATGCAAATGCTCTTCACAAAATTAGTCAGTAGCGTATTCTATTTGTTCGCTCAAAAATTGTTTTGACAGCTGTTGTATGTAATTATTCTGACGTGTATCAGAGCCATTGTCGGTTCGGCCGATTTTGGGATAACTAAAGACAGAGATTTTCTAGTAAAAACAGTCGAAACCAAAAGTTTAAAAGCTGAATTAACTGGAACGAATGAAAGCCTCGATAACATGAGTAACGTATCCAATAGATTGAGTTATTCATCCGAACTGTTTTTGATCATATTCTTTACATCATTTTTCTTTTGTTTTAAAGCATTTCAAGAGCATTTTATTAATTATTTTTAGCGGTGTTTTAGGTCATCAAAATGCACCCCTACTAATGACTTTACCAGTTGAAGCGCCCGGAATCACCAATCAAACTGACTTGTGCGTTGGTGACGGATCTCAGCAAGCAGTGACGAAGACCGCCACCGTGCGTGATATAAAACATGCACTACAGTATCGGGTTCAATGACGTTATCTGTTCGCGTGCTCGAAAACACCGATCAACCAATCTAAACCAAGCGCGCAGACATAATAGTTGCATAGAATAAAGCGACATTACTATAGCACGTTCCCACCTTTGACTCCCACTTTTGTCAACAATATGTTCCAGAACACACTCCCTCAACATTTGTAGACCCAGAAGGGGGGGGGAGTGTTTCGCGCTGGGGTCGCTCGGCGGCGCCACCTTCGCGGCGAGGTTCGTGGCCCACGCGCGATACCGCGGCGAGGCCCGACGCCCGCCCGCCGACCTCATTAGCCGCTAACGCTCTAATAAACTGCCCATTTGCCGCTAACGAGCTGCCCGCCACCGCCGGCCGGCCGGCCAGCCGGCTCGCTACTGCGCATGCGCCAACGGCGGCAGACAGTCTCCGCTTCGCGTTCGCCAACGCCCCCTGGAACCTCCCTCCCTCCCGCCACCACGAGATCCCTTCACGCCGCCCGCTGATCTGTTTGATTTATTGTTCGTTGATTGATTGATTTTTCGTGTTTCCGGACGCGTCAACTGCTTTGGTCATTAGTCCCGTTAGTGTAGTGCATGTTTTTCTCTCTCGGGAGATGGCGGTGATTTCCCCCCGCTGGATGGCGAGAACCGACGCCGACCTATCTGCTAGTCGGGTTCGGCTAGAGGGGTTTCCCTCAACCAGGACTCTCCCACCAGCGGGGTACCGCCCCAGCTGGGACAAGCAGTAAGCTCCCGACCGGTCTCCTCGAATATGTGGTAGTGTAGTGCATGTTAGTGTAAGTGTGTGTGTGTGTGTGTGTGTGTGTGTGTGTGTGTGTGTGTGTGTGTGTTAAGGGCGAGGATAGGACCAGGAAGAGGGAGGACAGATTGCGCGCGGTCCGTGGCCCGTTTGGTAGGGTACTGCTCCGGCATTCGCCTGGTGTTGATCGGAGAAACCACGGAAAACTACCGATCAGAGCAGCCGGCCGCTAGGATTCTCCTCCAGACAGCGACTGAATTCGACTTAGCTGAAAAGCTAGTGGCGAAAATCATGCCGCCGTCAGGACTCGAACCTAGGACCTCCCGGTCAGAGGCTCTGCAGTGACATCAGTTGATGCACTGAACTACCGCTCCCGGTTTTATTGTTCGTGATTCTGGGCGCCTCAACTACTCTGGTCATTAGTCCCGTAAAGGTAGTGCATGATTTTTCATCGGGAGATGGCGGTGATCTTCCCCGCTGGATTGTGAGATCCGGCGCCGACATACCCTTGACTAGAGCGGTTTCCCCAAGCAGGTATCTCCCACCAGCGGGGCACCGCCCCAGCCGGGGCAAGTTCTAAGTCCCCGACCGGTCTCCCGGCATGTGTAGTACAATAAATTCGAAAATAATGAGATTTGTAGCCTAAAATTCAAGATTTATACACAACAGGAATGCTCACAATATTTCAATGGTAAACGTTCTTTTCGTTCCAAACTTTTCAGCAGAATAAGTGAAATGTAACAAGCAGGAAAGTAGAATGCTGTAACCTCTAGTGATCTCCTATATTTTGGTTCTTGCGTTATGATTCAAGTCTCTCACAAATAATCACGTATCCACACGTATAAAGTAGGGACCCATGAAACCACGAAGTATACGGGTTGACCAATACAAAATTATTGGTCACTGTTGCCCAATATATTAATCACGAAAATATGTCCAGTAATTACGGAGTATTGCGCCATATTGGAAATTGGGCGACGTGCCCTTTAATTGGAAGGGAACTCCGCGGAAACAAATCACTGTAATTGGGGTTATCGATGAATGAAGTAACCACAGAGAAATCAGCCACATTGAACCTAGACGAAATGAGTCTCTTGCAAAGAATTGAGAGGAATCCCAGATGAAGAGGTGCGCAAATAATTATTTTACGATTTTCGTCAATGTTTATTTTATTTATTTTATTTATTTTACGTCAAAAAACAGTTAAAACTGCGTATGACGTGCTATGGGGAAAAGTGAATTGTGTGCACATTTTCAAAATTCTGTATTACAGAATATACAGTCATATACTACTTGAATTTTGAACGAAAAAAAAAGCTCCCATGTAATAAAATCTATTTTTAAGGATAAATAAGCAATATATTTTGGGCTCTTATCCATGTTGTCATTCGGAATAATACTTCCTGCCGCGACAACATGGAAACGATAACTTGAATAATTGTATTTCCCACTGAATTCTAGAAGACGTGCACAGAAAATGAAGTTACATTTATGTCCAGAAGCAACACAAGGGGCCATCTCATCATATACTCAATTGATCAGGGAAACTGGACGAAAAACCTGATCGAGATGTTTAATTGAACGAGGGGCAAAAACGCAAGAGAGTGAAAATTCCGAAAGTGAAATGACTTTGGAATAAACTGGAATCAGCCATGTAGAGAAGAGAAAAAACGGCTTTACCATATGTTAGTGAAATCTCAAAGATGTTGGGCATATTCACGTGAAAAAATTGAAGGTGCAATACTGTCTTTATACTACTTGAGACTGTGCTTTAAAGTAACTCGTTGCAATACCTAATCTTAGCAGATTTCCATAGTGCCATCGTATTGCTTGTGAACGTGGTTATTTTACCGACAAATTAATATGCAAACAACATACTTTCTTCAGAGAAACTGGCTTCAACAAGTCAAAGATTATGTTATATCTCAATTTCTTTTAGTTAACCTAACTTTACATATTTGTAATTACTGCCAAATATTTTACGAAACTTTCCCAGGAACATGCTCTTTGATATTCAAAAGGCGAAAATATATTTAACAACGTTTAAGTGCAGAAAGTATTTAATAAGATTAATGCACTTTGAAAGAAACATCACAGATATTCAGTTACATCGGTTTCTTACGTATAATCTTGAGTGTTTCTCATGTCTGTTTGCGGAGAAACATCACTACTTTTGTCAAATTTAAGAACAATACATTTGTTGCAGTATAAATCTCTAATCATGAAAATTGTACTAACCCAAATAAGAAAAACAAAAATAAAAATCTTGGGCCCAATGAAAAATACAGTACTATGGATACTAGAAAGTAATGAGAAAATCCTCCCAAACAGAAAAAAATATTGCAAACCATACGACAGAAACGTTTAATACTACTTGACCATCTTAATAGAATAGATGAGGGGTTGCAAGAAATTTATTACTCAAATACCTTTAAGAGGAGATGTCCTCAATACTCTAATCACATCCTGTCAAATATGCTTGAATGTAAATATTATAAGAAAACAAACTCTGTATTTATGTATGGTGGTATTTAGGTGTTAAAGTGGAAGGATTTGAAGTCAGAAGAAAAAAGGAAAGTAGTCCCCAGGAGAGAGAAAAGTTTCGTAGCAAAAGAGTGAAGGAATACTGGGAAAAGAGGGAATGAACACATCAAATGACGAAGAATTGAAATTCTCATTTAGTTGGCAGTAACGAAAAGAAGTCAGCTGAAGATTTGTATTTTCTCCCTACGGAAAAACAAGGCAACATGCAACATTGCATGTAAAAACATCGTATCTAATCCCCTCATTTCTTGTGGACACGTCACGATCCTCTGGTCCCAGTGCGAAGAACACATCCACAACGCAGGATAGAATATGCCACGAGTTTTTTTCCCAACATCGGAGCTTAACAAACATTCCCGACTATAACTCCGGAATAATTGTAAAATGGCATTTGATGGCATTAGGTCAGAAAAACAAACTCGAAACAAGAGGAAAAAATCATTTAAAACATTTTAAATTCGAGATTATCCCCTGCGAGTAAATATTAATTTTTGCAGGCGAGTTCATCAAACATTGACCTTTGCATTCAACATAGGTACTTTTTGTTCCCATTTGTTAGTTCACAGAGGAGGCATTATTGAAATTAGTTGAACTCGGACAAGTAGTGGACAGCCATACAACGGTGCATATGCCATTGTTCTGGGAGTGGGATCAAGTTCCTCAATTAAACTGATTCAACACAGTCGCCTGTCAGGCCAAGAGATTATGGAAGGCTTATGGTATTTTTATGTATACGTGCTCTTTATTGTCCTTTGTAACACTCAGGCAAACATAATTAGTTTAGCGTGAAACTCTTTTAACATCGCACTCAGCAATGCTCAATTTTCTCAAAATTAAGAAACACTACAGAAAATGTTGTAGAACATAATATTTACATAATGAATCAAATAACTTAATGGGTGAGTTGACATTCATGTAATAATTATTTTGAGAAAATAGTGTTTTCACCAGACACGCATATTCATCATTCGTTTTCAGTTCCTCGATCATGTATTCGTACTATTGAAATATAACTTAAAGAATACATACAGAAAAGTAAAGCCTATTCTTGTATGTACATTTTCAAATGACGGTTCAGCATTTCTGAACATAAGCAAATTTAAGATCATTTTGACAGAGAACGTTTGAGTTTTCGAGAAACATTTTTCTCTGTGTTCCGGCCTAGTGAGGTTAATTTATTATTGTACACACAGACGATCCTAGAGAGAGGAGAAAGAGGAGAGAGAGGAGAGGGCAGAGAGGAGCGAGCGAGCGAGACAGAGAGAGAGAGAGAGAGAGAGAGACGATAAACAGCGCAGAAAACATTCGAACACGTTTGGATAGCGAGCTCACTGAATTGCATTGTCGTTCGGGCTAAAGGTCAAAGGTCGAGCACGGAACGCCATTTCCTCCAAGTGTTGCTTGTTTCAACTCGAGCTCGTAGTTTTTCCACCCCGAGCACCGGTGCTGCTCGGAGCTCCATTTCGCTGTTTGCAAGTTTGATTGCTTCCGCGCGCGCCCACGCGGGCAAAACTGGTAGCTCGTGTCGTTCCTCGCTTTCAGCCAGCCGCGTTTGAGCGGCGTTGACGCGGTGCTGTAAAGAATGGGTAGTGCTTATCCCTTATCGTTCCGAACGAGAAAGAATCGGCACGCTTCCAAGGGAACATGACGAACTACAACTACACCGCACGTGAAGTTGGCGTTGTATGCAATCAAATTGACCCTGCCAAATGACTTTTTCAAGAGCACGCCATTTAAAAGCAATGTATTTTGACACCAAGAGGTCCACGGTAAATCAAATCCGTGTTGCGTTCGAGAGAACCTTCAGGTCCTCGCTTTCGTGACGTAGTTCGCGCCTCCTCTCGCCCTCACTTTCGTGACGTAGATCGCGCCTCCTCTCGCCCTCGCTTTCGTGACGTAGTTGGCGCCTCCTCTCGCCCTCGCTTTCGTGACGTAGTTGGCGCCTTCTCTCGCCCTCACTTTCGTGACGTAGATCGCGCCTCCTCTCGCCCTCGCTTTCGTGACGTAGTTGGCGCCTCCTCTCGCCGTCGCATTCGTGACGTAGTTGGCGCCTCCTCTCGCCCTCGCTTTCGTGACGTGGTTCCCGCCTTCTCTCGCCCTCGCTTTCTTGGCGTAGTTTGCGCCTCCTCTCTTGCTCCGGCGCTCACGATTTTTAATAGACCTCCCTCACTTTGGAAACATGAAGCCCCATCTCTTCTGTGTCAATTACGCTGTGCATTTGACACACTACATCAGAAACAATTCAACCTATTGTTGTAAACTTTTAGGAGCAGATTTGTGTATATGTTTTAAGTATGAGCGTATTTGCATCATTTGAATAGTTTTTGTAATTTACAACATATTTGACGTAAAATCCAAACTTTTTATTTTTTCGGTACTTTCATGCAGAAATCCTGAAGTAAGAAATTTACTGAGGAGAAAGGGAAGAGAGAGAGGAGAGAGAAAGACAGAGAAGAGAGGAGAGAGGAAAGGAAAGGGAGAGGAGAGAGAAAGAGAGAGGAGAGAGAAAGAGAGAGAGAAAAAACCTCTCTCTCACAAGTTTGAGATAAAAAAGAGATAAAATTATCTCTCTCTCTCTCTCTCTCTCTCTCTCTCTCTCTCTCTCTCTCTCTCTCTCTCTCTCTCTCTCTCACACACACACACGTCTGAATTAGAAAACATCATCTCTCTTCTATCTCAGAAGTCTGCGATAAAGGGAAAATACATTGAAAAATGTCATTTTTCATTGTGTTCAAGAATGTCAGCTAGGAGATCGGTTTCTTCCCCATTCCCCATCAACTGGAGAGGCAACACTTACACACAAATGAATGAAATACATTAACATTCCGTCATTCGCGCGGCGATTCGTAACACAAGCACACCCATTACGAAGTTTTCTTTTTTATAAAAATCATTAATACACTTTTCTTATTTATCTGCGCTTATATTGTAATTGACTATGGAAAGAAACAATACAAACCATATTTGAAGCTTTTGTTACGTTTCCGTCACTCGCGCGGCCATTCGTAGCATGAGTACTCGTGCGTTGAACTCCGTCCGACGCTCGCATTATTTAGTTTTCTACCTCTGATATTTACGTTTTTGCACAGAAACGATGATAAACGCATTAACACAATATTTGAAATATTAAACTCTCTCACATTACAGAAAAAATTCCATTTTCATCAAGTATTCAAGAACACCGTTTCATACGCCAGTATGCGCTTGTTGGATTCTGTCAAACAGGCACGACAATTTTACTTCAGGGTAAGACGACCCAGTGCATAACGGAGATAAAAAGTTTATTTATACCTTTTTTTGACACCGGTAGAGTAATAGAAGCATTGTTTTCATTCGCTGAAGTCTAACATTCCTTTTTTTTATTGGAAAAGAAACTTCTGTTTGACTCTATTCAATGGCGCGAGTGACGGAGTGTAAAGCAATACCTTTGGCGTTGGTTGGTTGGTTGGTTGGTGATTCCGGGCACGTTAACAGCTAAGGTCATTAGTCCCGTAAGTGTACTGCATGTTTTTGCATCGGGAGATGGCGGTGATCGTCCCCCGCTGGATATCGAGATCCGGCGCCGACTTACCGTCGGCTAGCGGGGTTTACCCCTAATCAGGACTCTCCCACCAGCAGGGCCGATAAATACATGCACTACACTAACGGGACTAATGACTAAAGCAGTTGACGCGCCCAGAAACACGAAAAAAAATCAATCAATCAAACATCATATCAAAAGAAGATTCGAGAAAGTTTCCGGTCTCTTCATGTACCCTACGCAGTAATCGGGTAATCTTCGTCCCTCCGTCCGTCACTCATCGGTAGAACCCTTCCTGTCCATCGTTTGAGACATGCGACAAGCATTTCGAATCTATAAATTAAATACTTTCAAAAGTGTTTTAAAAACATAGAGAAAATAACTACCTACATCCTTAGTCTATGGTGTAAAGCACTGGAGATGTCAGAGTAAGCTATTTGAATATAATATTTCATGGAATGTCCGAACACCTGTTTTTACAAAATATCATTTGAAAAGCTGGCAATGTAAAATAATTCTATTATTTACGTATGTTCAAAGTTTAACACAATGTAGGTGCCCGTGAAACACTGTCTACAAAAAACGTTTAACGAGTTAAAATAAAAGAACTGAAGTCTGTGTGAACAAATGCGATCAACCGAATTTCAATATTGATAAATACCATAGTTTCGTGTCAGGTTCCAATGATTTAATGCGATCTCGCCATGACCTCTCCAAATAACAGTGTAATACTGACCCAGTATGGTACAATGTAACAGCAAGTAAAATGAGGAAAGAAACGCTCAGTTGTTTCCGGTAGACGTGACCCTCATCTCTATGCCCTTCCAAAGAGAATAGCAGAAATATATGTTATGTCAAAGGCAAAACACCACGGACCATATCAACATACCAATATATACCTACATCATTTGATAATTAACCCAATTTTCCTTACTCAGTCATCTACATTCTCTTGGGAAAATGAAGCCACAAAAAAGTCAGTCTTCTTACAAGTCCAAAACCATCTCAAAGAAGAAGTTAATCAACAGAGGCGGATTTTGGTGATCTAAAACATCGCCAAAAACGATCAATAAAATGTTCTTAAAATGCTTTAAAAATGTCATGAAACCAAATAAAAATGACGTTAAAAATCTGATCAAAACCAATTCCGATGTAAAACTCAAGCTGTTGGATACATTACTGATGTAATTGAGACTTCGTTTGGGTGAACTCAGCTTGCAAATGTTTGGCTAGGACTGTTCTTTACCAGGAAATCTCTGTCTTTAGTTATCCCGAAATGGGCCGAACCGGCAATGGCGCTGATATACGTCACAAGAATTACATACAACGGTTGTCAAAACAATTTCTGAGCGAAAAAATTCGAATAAGTTACTGAGTAATTCTGTGAAGAACATTTGTCGCGACTCAAAAATAATATTTGAAGCACGTACCCATGATATTAAAATTGATTAAATGGGCAAAAAATGCATAAAAAATTATGGAAAGGGGTAAAAAATGACTTATTAGTTGAAATCGATAAAAAATGCAAAATAATGACCAATAAAACTAGGTCATTTCCTTTCGTCATAACATAAAATGAGTTTTTATACTACACAGCATTGTTCTTATGTGAAAAGAAAAAAACACATTTCATTAAAATCCGCCCCCTAGTACCCAATAATGTACATTTTCTCTCATCACACAAAGCAAACATCTAGTGCTTACGTGGGCGAGAGTGGACCCAAACCTCTGTGTAGATCGCTGCACGCAAACTTGAACCGACGTCCAATCTTCGCTGAGTAAGACGAACGGCAATCCCCGACGAGCAACTCACTCAAGGGAGACGTAACCTCGCCAATCAAACGCCAATCACGCGCTAACGACCTTTGAATAAACCGGCCACGCGTCCCTCCTTTGACTAACGCACAAACGCAATTACCCGGCGCAAAGGAAGTACGACGTAAAATCATCGGAGCGTGGTCACGTGACGAGCGAAACCGCCGCGCCGCACCGAGAACGCGGGGAATCCCCTTTCGCGGAAGGAAACGAGTCGTCGTTATCGGACTCATCGCGAGTAACGACGGAACGAATCCGAAAGCAAGGAACGAAGCCGGAAGGAAAGAAGGAAGAAGGAACTGTCCAATCGGATGAGAATCGGAAGGGCCTAACCTCTCCTTCCGCACCCACAGTCCCCGCTCGTTCATCGGGATCACAGGATGGGCAAATAAAAAGGAACTCCACGCTCCCATTATTTGCGCGCAAACAGGCGTGCCAACATTAGCGCCGCCCTGGGCGAGTCCCGGGGGCGCGTTGGAGAAACGTTTTAATATTAAACCGTGTTAAGCGCGCGAGCGAAGACGGAAAACAAAGGGGATGGGCGCGGGATCAGGGAGGGGCAGGCACTGTCAGGAAAGACAAAAGGAAAAGAAGAGAAAGAAACGTGAAATAAGTTTGGGATATGAAAATTAGAAGAGAAAAACAAAAATTAAAAAGAAGAACTGAATGTAATATTTAAATATGAATTAGCATCCATGATATTCCTTACGTATGGCCTGACTGTTAGAAATCAGGATATAAATGTTGCTGTTGGAGCGTGGTTTGTAAGGAGATCGAAGAAGGACAGATCTGGCTACCTGTAATAGGAGAGGGCGGCCACGACAGGGAAAAAATAAAAAAAGTGAGAGGAAAGCGGCGTGGGAAACTAGATAAGAGAAAAGACAATGAAGAAAGCGAGCGATAAAAATCCTTTTTTAAATAAAAAGCAATATCTAGTATTCTCTTGTAATGTCCAATGGAGTATCATAAAATGGTGAAATTTGTACTTTTCCGTCACTCCTGTGTTAATCGCCCCAATTTGTCAGCGTTCCTGCAGCTAGATAAAGAGGGATGAAGCTAAGTGACGCGAAGCAAAGTTCGGTGATACGAGGTGTCGTGAGTTAATGCGCAGTGAAGCAGAATGAATCACGTTGAAGCTAGGTGAAGCGGGATGAAGCGAGGTGAACCGAGGTAAAGAGTGACGGGGGCAGTGCGAGGTAGTGCAAGGCGGGCTAGGGTAGTGTGGGTTGGTGTGCGGCATGGGAGGAGCGGGGAGGGGCAAGGTGAAGCAGGATGAAACGAGTTGAAGCTAGGTGAAGCGGGATGAAGCGAGGCGAACCGAGGTAAAGCGGGGAGCGGCGAGGCGGGGGAAGGCAGTGGAAGGCGATTTAGAGTAGCGTGGGTCGTATGGAAGAGGGAAAGAGAAGGAAAGAGGCGAGGTGAAGCAGGATGAAACGAGCTGAAGCTAGGTGAAGCGGGATGAAGCGAGGCGAACCGAGGTAAAGCGGGAAGCGACGAGGCGGGGGAAGGCAGTGGAAGGCGATTTAGAGTAGCGTGGGTCGGTATGGAAGAGGGAAAGAGAAGGAAAGAGGCGAGGTGAAGCAGGATGAAACGAGCTCAAGCTAGGTGAAGCGGGATGAAGCGAAGCGAACCGAGGTAATGCGGGAGCAACGAGGCGGGGGACGGCAGTGGAAGGCGATTTAGAGTAGCGTGGGTCGGTATGGAAGAGGGAAAGAGAAGGAAAGGGGGCAAGGTGAAGCAGGATGAATCGAGTTGAAGCTAGGTGAAGTGGGATGAAGCGAGGCGAACCGAGGTAAAGCGGGGAGCGGCGAGGCGGGGGAAGGCAGTGGAAGGCGGTTTAGGGTAGCGTGGGTCGGTATGGAAGAGGGAAAGAGAAGGAAAGGGGGCAAGGTGAAGCAGGATGAATCGAGTTGAAGCTAGGTGAAGTGGGATGAAGCGAGGCGAACCGAGGTAAAGCGGGGAGCGGCGAGGCGGGGGAAGGCAGTGGAAGGCGGTTTAGGGTAGCGTGGGTCGGTATGGAAGAGGGAAAGAGAAGGAAAGGGGGCAAGGTGAAGCAGGATGAATCGAGTTGAAGCTAGGTGAAGCGGGATGAAGCGAGGTGAACCGAGGTAAAGCGGGGAGCGGCGAGGCGGGGGAAGGCAGTGGAAGGCGATTTAGGGTAGCGTGGGTCGGTATGGAAGAGGGAAAGAGAAGGAAAGGGGGCAAGGTGAAGCAGGATGAATCGAGTTGAAGCTAGGTGAAGTGGGATGAAGCGAGGCGAACCGAGGTAAAGCGGGGAGCGGCGAGGCGGGGGAAGGCAGTGGAAGGCGGTTTAGGGTAGCGTGGGTCGGTATGGAAGAGGGAAAGAGAAGGAAAGGGGGCAAGGTGAAGCAGGATGAATCGAGTTGAAGCTAGGTGAAGTGGGATGAAGCGAGGCGAACCGAGGTAAAGCGGGAGCGGCGAGGCGGGGGAAGGCAGTGGAAGGCGATTTAGAGTAGCGTGGGTCGGTATGGAAGAGGGAAAGAGAAGGAAAGAGGCGAGGTGAAGCAGGATGAAACGAGCTGAAGCTAGGTGAAGCGGGATGAAGCGAGGCGAACCGAGGTAAAGCGGGAAGCGACGAGGCGGGGGAAGGCAGTGGAAGGCGATTTAGAGTAGCGTGGGTCGTATGGAAGAGGGAAAGAGAAGGAAAGAGGCGAGGTGAAGCAGGATGAAACGAGCTCAAGCTAGGTGAAGCGGGATGAAGCGAAGCGAACCGAGGTAATGCGGGAGCAACGAGGCGGGGGACGGCAGTGGAAGGCGATTTAGAGTAGCGTGGGTCGGTATGGAAGAGGGAAAGAGAAGGAAAGGGGGCAAGGTGAAGCAGGATGAATCGAGTTGAAGCTAGGTGAAGTGGGATGAAGCGAGGCGAACCGAGGTAAAGCGGGGAGCGGCGAGGCGGGGGAAGGCAGTGGAAGGCGGTTTAGGGTAGCGTGGGTCGGTATGGAAGAGGGAAAGAGAAGGAAAGGGGGCAAGGTGAAGCAGGATGAATCGAGTTGAAGCTAGGTGAAGGGGGATGAAGCGAGGCGAACCGAGGTAAAGCGGGGAGCGGCGAGGCGGGGGAAGGCAGTGGAAGGCGGTTTAGGGTAGCGTGGGTCGGTATGGAAGAGGGAAAGAGAAGGAAAGGGGGCGAGGTGAAGCAGGATGAATCGAGTTGAAGCTAGGTGAAGTGGGATGAAGCGAGGCGAACCGAGGTAAAGCGCGGAGCGGCGAGGCGGGGGAAGGCAGTGGAAGGCGGTTTAGGGTAGCGTGGGTCGGTATGGAAGAGGGAAAGAGAAGGAAAGAGGCGAGGTGAAGCAGGATGAAACGAGCTGAAGCTAGGTGAAGCGGGATGAAGCGAGGCGAACCGAGGTAAAGCAGGGAGTGGATGGGGCGGTGCGAGGCAGTGCAAGGCAGGCTAGGGTAGTGTGGGCCGGTGTGCGGCATGGGAGAAGCGGGGAGGGGCAAGGTGAAGCAGGATGAATCAAGCTGAAGCTAGGTGAAGCGGGAAGAAGCGAGGCGAACCGAGGTAAAGCGGGGAGCGGCGAGGCGGGGGAAGGCAGTGGAAGGCGATTTAGAGAAGCGTGGGACGGTATAAAAGAGGGAAAGAGAAGGAGAGGGGCGAGGTGAAGCAGGAGTGACGGTGGCGGTGAGAGGCATTGCAAGGCGGGCTAGGGTAGCGTGGGCCTGGATGGGCGAGGAGAAGAGAAAAGGGAGGCGGAGAGGGGTTGGTCCGCAGACCGAGCGCCGGCGAGTGGTCGGGTGGGCGCCGTAACGCAATTTGCGAGCCGCGGCTGCGGCGGCGGTGGCGCCTGGAGAGGAGGGGGAGGGGAGCGACACGAAAGGCGCTCATCAGCACCCGCCAGCAGCGCCAGCCCATGGCGAGGAAAGAGGAGGGGACGGACGGGAACGGGCGCGCAGCTGGGCTGTCACCCTCCGACTGCCAGACTGGAAGCCTCCACTCCGACCGCGCGCCGTGGGCAAGACGACGGCGGGCAAAAAGAGAGCGCCACGGCGGAACGGCGGGAGAAAAAATGCACGAGGGGGAAGAGGGGAGAAGTAAATTGAAAAGGAAAATGGTCGCAGAACAGAAAAGAGATAAGTAAGTTGAAAATGAAAATGGAAGTAGAACAGAAAAGAGATAAGTAGATTGAAAAGAATAAATGGTTGTAGAACAGAAAAGAGATAAGTAAATTGAAAAGGTAAATGGTTGTAGAACAGAAAAGAGATAACTACAAAGAATGAAAGATAAACAAAAACTAAGAGCTTCGCAGAGGAAAACGTTAGAGAAGAATTGAAGTATGTAAAAGAGCAAAAAGGAAACATAAGAATGAAAATAAAAGGACAGGGGGCGAATGGTAGCAACAATTATAACGGGATCCTCAGACTATTCTTCGATTTATTTGCAGTGTCCTTTAACAGATCAGCTGTTATGGTGTCATCCAATCGGAAGCCTGAACGACACGACAGTGATGTCACTCTGGTGACGTTCAATCTCCCAATTGGATGACATCGTAACAGCTGATCTGTCAAAGGACACTGTAAATAAATCGAAGTATAGAGTATAAATATGCCGATGTGGATGGCCGAGGTGGCTAAGAGCAAGTACCGACTCAGCGCTTCGGTCCGAAGGGTCGCGGGTTCGAGTCCTGCCTTGGGCATGGCTGTTTGTCCCTTGCTTTGTGTGTGTGTTGTCGCGGAGGGCCTCGCGTTCTGCTGACCCCAGATCAGAGGAACCCGCAAGTGTTTGTCTAGTGTATGGTCGAATATGCGTCCCTTCGGGACGTAAAGGGCAACCGGCTGTCGGTTGAATAAAAGCCCTAGGAAAAAAAATAGAGTATAAATATACGGTGAACGCTAGTATGCAAGTAAAGGGGAAACGAGTAGAGGAATGGAGTACGGAAACCTTCTGGGTTGCAACGGCTGCGTGCAACCTCCAAACAACTCCACCCCTTGGGAAGGGCCGCTGCTGGGCTGAAGGGCCAGTGCCAGAGAGGCTCCAAAGGTCGAACCGCAGACCGAGCACAAGGTGCCGTGCCAAAGGAGAATGCAACGGCGGGGTAAGGAGGTTCATATGACGTATAGTAGAAATAAATAGAAATTATTCTGAAACAGAAGAATTGAAGAATTATAACAATGGGGTTATGTGGAAGAGTATACAGAAGAGGATGGCAGACGAAGACGACAGACGAAGACGACAGGCGATGACGACAGATAAAACCGACAAAGGAAGACCGACACATGAATAACAAAACATGGGCCGCTCTGTGAGCTCGAAAACCTGATTTTAAAGACCTAGAACACAACCTTAGGAGATAATTCCTTTGAAGCATTAGACCATTAAAGGTGTTTTATCGATCGATGAATGCAGCGCCTCTGACCGGGAGGTCCTAGGTTCGAGTCCTGACGGCGGCAGGATTTTCGACACTAGCTTTTCAACTAGGTCGAATTCAGTCGCTGTCTGGAGGAGAATTCTAGCGGTCGGCTGCTCTGATTGGTAGTTTTCCGTGGATTCTCCGATCAACACCAGGCGAATGCCGGAGCAGTACCCTACCAAAAGGGACACGGACCGCGCGCGATCTGTCCTTCCTCTTCCTTGTCCTGTCCTATCCTCTTCCCTTACACACACACACTAACATGCACTACACTACCACATATTCCGGGAGACCGGTCGGGAGCTGAGAGCTTGTCCCGGCTGGGGCGGTGCCCCGCTGGTGGGAGAGTCCTGGTTAGGGGGAAACCCCACTAGCCGACGGTAGGTCGGCGCCGGATCTCGCCATCCAGCGGGGGAAGATCACCGTCATCTCCCGAGATAAAACATGCACTACACTACCGGGACTAATGATCGAAGCAGTTGACGTGCCTGGAAACACGAAAAAATCAATCAATCGATGAATTATTATAACTCGTAGAATTCCACCATTAATTTTTTGTTGGGTTACTATTACGTTCATATATATATATATATATATATATATATATATATATATATATATATATATATATATATATATATTGTTCTCCATATTTTTGGTTTTGACTGACTGGCGTCTTATATATTCTGCAAAAGCCGTCAACATTACTTAGAGTACCGTTCATGGAGGGGATGGAGCAAATATCGTGTTGTGTGCGCAGGGCGAGGGCGTTCCGAGGCGTGCGGAGGCGGCGAAGCGGGGAGAGCCAGGCGGCCGGAGAAGCCGCCTCATCGCCATGCAGCAACACGCGCTTCGGCCTTCATTAGGCTTCAGGCGCCTGTCCATGCCTCCGGCGCTGCCAACCTCCCGACGCCCCCCGCTCTCGCCGTCCTGCTCCGAGGTTCCGCCTACGTCCCGTCCCGCCCCGTCCTTCGCTTCGTCCCATTCCGCACAACGTTGGCTTGCTTTGCTCCGCTCCGCTCTTCCGCGATCCGCCTCTCATCGCACAATCTCCGGTCAAGACATACTTCGGCTGTCGCTTCTGGGACCCGCTCCTCTGTCCCTTCCACTCCGCCCCGCGTCGTACCGCTTTTCACGAGACAGCACCGCTTCGTTACACCCCGAAACTCATCGGGACTCTTTACTCTCCTGGCTCTTTGATTCTCTTCTCTCTTGCTTGTCAACTCTCTTCTCCTGTCTCTCTCTCTATGACTCTCTTCTCCTGTCTCTCTCAGACTCTTCTCCTCTCTCTCAGACTCTCTTCTCCTCTCTCTCTCTCAGACTCTCTTCTCCTCTCTCTCTCAGACTCTCTTCTCCTCTCTCTCTCACGACTGTCTTCCCCTCCCCTTTCTCTCCGACTCTCTTCTCCTCTCTCCGACTCTTTTCTCTCCTCTCTATTCTAACTTCTCCTCTATCTTCTCTGTTCTCATCTATCTTCTCTCTTTGACTCTCTGCTCCTCAATCTACTCTCTCTTTGACTCTTCTCTCTTTGACACTCTTCTCCTCCTCTCTCTTCTCTCTTCGACTCAGTTCTCCTCTCTCTCTCTCTCTCTCTCTCTCTCCCTCTTTCTCCCTGTCAGAAGTCAATTTCTGTCCGAAGTGGCATAACCCTATCTCCTCCAGAGCCCTTCATATACATTCCCGCGCAGAAGTCGACGATCCCTTCAGAGCTAGAACGGAGTGTACCTACCGGAAGTGCAGATGCTCGGACGTCAGCAGCTGGTCATCAGCGCAAGGAAGTTTCCGGTGTCTGCCGCCGACCAAGATGGGAGCCACTGATACTCCGCTGCTATTGCCCTTAATTGCCCCCCTGAAGCCGCGCGCCCGACGAGCTGCAGTCTCGCTGAGCAGCACTGCGCAGTTCCACAGCTCGTTATTCCAATCCAGGTAGTTTGATCGCGATTCGGAAGTAGGTTGTAAATGAAGACAGATGGTCGATGTACACGTACGAGTAGCCTCAGCTACCAATGAAACTGATTTAACGAACGAGGATATTCTTAGATCATCGGCAAATTGTGACATCCAACAGAAATGTGTTTAATTATGTTTGTTGATAGCTAAATACTTTCAATATCTTCATTAGTATGTGCCCAATTTTTTAAAAAAATGTGCTTCATAAAGTCTGAAGTAGCGTATTTGAAAAATCTTTACGTACAAAGAGATTGTGTCTTCTGAGTTCTAAGAAAAAATAGCCTCGTAGTAAATACATCAACTAAAGATGCGGTGTACATCATAACAGACGACGTGAGGATTCAAGGTAATACAAAATATTTCAAATATCGCCTAAAATACATAAAATTCAATTACTCGATAGCCAGAAATTTATTTAATATACAGAATCTCCACGCTGAATACTGACGTTTGTTAAACTACGAGAATATAGGAACAATGTTTGAAGAATAAATAGAAGCATGCAAGGAATTAAGAATGTCAGTACTTTACCACCATTATCTCCACCAATAATTGTTGCATAGGCTTACCTGTAACAAAAAACAAAAAAGATTCTCAAAGGATAGTTTGGAATTACATGAGAGAAAATAGATAATTTAATTGAATTGCCAAGAAATAGCATACATGCAAGAATCACAACTGAAACAAAAACAACAGTAACTATTAAGAAATAGTGGTCAAATTTTTAAAACAAATAACAATTGTACAAATAATTATTTTTGAAAAATTACATATCATATTGTCTAACTTTTTGAAATAATAAATATTTTGATTGTAAAGTATTACATAAAAGCGAAAGCGAGTGAAGGTATGTACATACGATATTTGCACATACGTTTGTTACGCAAAAAATTGATCTACAGCAGCAAGTGTCGTCCCATTTCGTACAAATACTTTTTAACAGCTGAGAGGCAAATATAAATAATGGATGGTAAATGTGAGATTCACAATGTTATCACATTTTTAATTTAAATAAATCAGTTTAATGGCAATGCTTCTAGACAGCATTGTTGTAGGGCGTGGCCACTCAAGATATACATTTAATACAAGCCTTAACTACGGGTTGACTATATGTGCCTATTACAACTTCGAAAAGATTCCTGCTTTCGTGCTGCAGGGTATAATTTCATTTCGTCACGCTGCTACCAACTGCTCTTGCATAAATATTCTAAAATCGGATCAGTAGAAGCGCACGGCATGCGCCTTTTCTAGGAGACCGGCTGCCACCTTCCCGCCGAGCATAGGTGGCGATCAAATGCACTATCAGGCGAGGGTGTGGGCGAGGGTAAGAGCGAGGGCAAGGGCGAGGGCAAGAGCGAGGGCAAGGGACAGGGCAAGGCAGAGGGCAAGGGAGAGGGCAAGGGCGAGGGCAAGGGAGAGGGCAAGGCAGAGCGCAAGGACGAGGGCAAGACAGAGGGCAAGGGCGAGGGCAAGTGCAAGGGCAAGGGCGAGGGCGAGGGCAAGTCAGAGCGCAAGGACAAGGCGAGGGCAAGGGCGATGACAAGGGAGAGGGCAAGGCAGAACGCAAGGGCGAGAGCAAGGGAGAGGGCAAGGCAGATCGCAAGGACGAGGGCAAGACAGAGGACAAGGGCGTGGGGCAAGGGAGAGGGCAAGGCAGATCGCAAGGACGAGGGCAAGACAGAGGACAAGGGCGAGGGCAAGGGAGAGGGCAAGGCAGATCGCAAGGACGAGGGCAAGACAGAGGACAAGGGCGAGGGCAAGGGGAGGGCAAGGGAGAGGGCAAGGCAGAGCGCAAGGACGAGGGCAAGGGTGAGGGTAAGGGCGAGGGCAAGGGCGATGGCATGGCCGATGGAAAGGGAGAAGGCGAAGGCAAATACAAGGCGATGGGCAAGAGCGAGGGCGAGAGCGGGGCGTGGGCGGAGGCGCAGGCGGGTGTGTATGGTGCTGGGGAGGACTTGATCGTGGGCGAGTGACTCGATTAGCTCCCGCGATGCAGGTGAAATCGAACGCCCACCCGTCATTCAACGCCCCTGCCCTTGCCCCCTCTCCCTTTCTCTCTCCCCCCTCCCTCTTTCCCTCTCTCTCACACAAAGCCTCGCACCTCATGACACACCCATGTGGGAGCGTGTTGTGTCACCCTCTCCCTCAATGGTTCAGCAGTTTGAATCTATCTCTAACTCTTCTAGGAAAAAATGCTGTACGACTAATATCTAACTCGATATTAGTAACACGCAACGCTCTTATTCGTTTGTTGTTGCAATTTCTTTGATTGCTAAAATCCTCACTGATATTTTATACCCGAGGCGTAACATAACCACAGTCCACGATCCAAGTTCGATGTTTCGAACCGAACCTGCCAAATATCGTAGATATTGGCCAATTCATCGAGTAAAAACATTTTAAAAAATTTAAAAAGTTTATTCCTTCCCTATCAACAGTTAGTTACTCACTCCATATGTTTGCATGTCTCCTCCCCAAACGCCCAACAACTGGTGCGTTTCACGGTAAGTTCTTTCAGCCCATCATCGCATGGTTCACATGGGAGGAAATAGGAAAATAAATCGATATATGTCTAATCTCTAATTCGATATTTGATCATACAGAGCGCTGTTTTCCCACAGTCGTTTCAGACACATTGTTTATCGTCATCGTCTTCGATGTACAACGTACCTAAGGCATAACACACCCACAGCTCAGAGACACATTTGTTTTAACGCGATTCTGCAAGCAGATCATGTCGCTTTGCATGCCACCCCATATAAACCCCGAACGTTTCATTCGTTCCCTTTCAACAGACGGGGGCGTACTCCATATGCTAGCCCGTTTTCCACAGCCGGGCGGTGTATAACAGCTGGTGCGTTTTCACCGAAAGTTCTTTCACCGGCGCGATTAACCGCGGGCCGTGATAAATCGCCAGCTCATTCCCTGGGTCTGCAACACTCCCCCGCGAGCATTGTGTAGTATCAGATTGCGCATGCGCACCCTCGCCTCGATGTTATCGTAATGGGAGGGGAGAAAGAGGTACTATTTAGATCGGGTTTGTTTACACACGTGGGCGAAGCATTAATAATATTTTGAGTTGCTGAGGTCGGGGTTCTGACCTTGTTCATATTTCACTGTCGCGAGAGCTATGAGTAGAAATATTATTTGGGACTGAATATTTCGCGAGTATTTAAAAAGCAGTATTACGTTTAAAGTGGGAGGCACGGTCATTAATTTCATATTTGTGTGTTCTTTTTTATCAATTGTTTGACAATACTGTCATCAAGAAAATTTAGACTAATTCTGAATTTTATTCTCAAAATATATTACTCTTAGTTACGTACATTTTAATGTGATTCTTTGCCGATGGCTTACAAATATAATTGTTAATCTTACCGTTGTATAAATGCTTACGCATTAATTCCTTTACAAACAATTACAATAAATCTTGTTTGAAAACCTTCTTGACAAATAATTTTAAAATCAAATTCATATATTAATTGCATTTAATTTTGAGGCAATTGAAAATTTATGCCAATCTGAAAAAATTGTTGAAGATGTACCTTTTTTATTCACAGTTAAAAGAATTAGTAATAAAATGTTTTTATCCAACACAAGAAGAAATGAACTCTTATTATTAATCCACCTTTGACAAGCAATTGTTTATTACTTCCATTATGTTATTCTGAAATTTTTTGTGAAAAGAAATAACATGGGATAACGAGATCAACGACTACCATCCCAAACATTTAAATGAAAAATATAAAATGCAACAATCAACGAAGGTCTTTGAGTGACTATTTTTTCTTTCACCAATTTCTAAACCAAAGGATTGTGATGAATACAGAATATATTATATTTAATACAAGAAAGCACTAAATTATCCGAAATCTCATTCCCCGACACAAAAATGCTCTATGTATCAAACGAAACAAAGATGTATATTTACACCCGTTTGATTCCATACTACATTAAATTCCTTCCTCAACGTATTTCAAAGGCCATAAATCTAAGTCATTATAACGGAACCATAAACATCAAGCTTCTTTCTTCATGGGTAAATTAGAGACCTACTTTTCACATTTGCGATGTGAACTTTTTATGCCATCATAGCCCCCCTACCTGCTCGGAACAGCAGCCAATAACAGACTCCGCGCTCTGATCTCGCAGCTCCGTGAGCCGTCGAGCGAACCGATTCCCAGCGGTTCCTCCACTGTTTCCGTAGGGTCGCTGGCCCGGGAGAGAGAGCGGGAGAACGAATCATTTGGGTAATGGCGAATTTCAGGGGCATTTTTAATTTCCGGCAGCCACTGGGGAAGCAGAGCCGCGGGGGGGGGGAGTTGGAGGGGGGTCGAGAGAGGGAGTTGGGGGGGGGTTGGAGGGGGTTGGAGGGGATTGGAGGGGGGTGCTGGGTGGTTCGAGGTGGCAGAGTCTGCTTGTAGCCTTATGGTAACAGGTGTCAGCAGTCGGTGGCGCAAGCGTATTCGGTTTCCGTGTGGAAACCATGGCTGCTGTGGACGTAGGACGCAGTGGGTAGGAAACACACCGCGTTACAGAGGAATCTACTCAAACGGTCACCTCGGTTCAGCGGTCACATCTACTAACGGCTTTTTTTTTTTTTATTTTTTCTTTTTCCCTCCGGGGAAACTAATTTTTCCACTAGTCACGAGGAAATATCCCGTCTTTTCAACGGCCATGTGTTCCAGCGGCCAACGGTCATGTATGGGCTTCATAATAAATGTATTTGTCCGTGCAGTCACCACTACGCTTAGAAACACAGCGAGAAGGCCGAACTAGCGGTGGTACCCAACGAGTAGACTTTACAGTCTTTACCAAAGAACTAGGGGAATCCTTAAGGAATTGATTAAAATAAGTGGACAGTTGCAGATGTCTACATTTCGTAGACGATACTTTCAAACGCGGAAAGAGTACCTTCTTAAGTGAACACAAACATGCCAACGAACCATTTGCACTAGCTCTACCGTAGTTGTGTGGTCACAGACTTTACAAGTAAATATTTTTTCATAGAAAGAGCGTCCATTTCAACTGTGTGCTTCCGACATCGTTCGTCATTGTAAACTTGCAATGGCTATTCATGATTCTGATGTATGACACGTGTCTGACGTAGAACTGAAAACATTCTGCAAACTCATTGGTATTAATTTCAACAGAATTTGTCGCTTAAGAACGAAACCTGAACCGAAATGAAATGGCCGAATAGAATCCAGCCATGTGGATGAATGCACGATACTGCAAAGCCCTTATTAAGAAACAAAAATACTTAGACCAGTGCAATTAATTTCCACAGACTATCGATTAGTGAAAATAATTTTACATAGATTCATGATTCTGCACGTCCCAGGAGTAGAAAAGGACAAATGATGTTATGGTGCCTTCCACTGCGGAGACCTAGGTTCGAGTCACAGACCAAATCACGTCGAACGTGGGGTCATCATCATAATCAATTCTAATCTACTCATTAGATTATCAATCAAGAACTCAATTGCCTTAGTAGTTGAATGGTTCTTACTCTTAAATAAATGACTGTACTTAATAAATAACTGATGAGGTCGGAAAACCAGTCGAAAAACTTTTTACTGATTGATTGAGAGTTAGTGATTCCGGGCGCGTCAACTACCGAGGTCATTAGTCTCGTAAGTGTAGTCCATGTTTTTCATCAGGAGGTGGCGGTGGTCTTCCCTCACTGGATGGCGACATCCGGCGCCGACCTATCGTCGACTGGCGGGTTTTTCCCCAACCAGGTATCTCCCACCAGCGGGGCACCGCCCCTGCCGGGACAAAATCTAAGTCCCCGACCGGTCTCCCAGCATGTGCGGTAGAGCAGTGTATGTTAGTGTAAGGGGTCATGATACGAAAAAGAAGAGGAAGGAAAGATCGCGCGCAGTCCGTGGCCCGTTTGGTAGGGTACTGTTCCGGCATTCACCTGGTGTTGATCGGAGAAACCACGAAAAACTACCGATCAGAGCAGCCAACCTCTAGAATTCTCCTCCAGAGAAAAAGTGTTCACAACAATAAAAGATTCAATACGTCAAACTGTCAGAAAATATATCACTAATTCTTAATTACCACAGCAGTTGAAGTGTCCCTAAACACCTATAAACAAATTACAGAAGGAGGTTACTTCTTGGAAGACGGTGACATTGCTCGTCGCTAGGACTCGTCTACATCACTTCGTGACTGTCAAACGGCAAGCATAGAGAAGATTGGCTCGGAGAACAGTACAGAATATCGTGGGCTGAGAGCAAATCCAACGGAGCGAGAATTTAATATATTCCATCGCTTCACACACCTGGCGAAGGAGAGCGGGTGAGCGACGAGGAACCTTCATCGCGTTTTATGAGTCTCCCGCTCAGGAACACGAAAGAGCATCGGAACCTCATAATTCCTTCATATTTTCACATATAAGGGTGTATGTAACTTTTCAATAGTTATTCAGGGCTCAAGCTCTCGAGACATTTTTAGACGATCACAAAAGACATGAGATGAGATAGGTTTGCGATGATGTGTTTCAAAATAGGATGCAGTTCTTAAAATGTAAGTTTACACGAATAGGCTTGGGCAACTTAAAAAAAGAGGTGGACCGGCATTTCCGGCCCCTTTATCAACATATCCATTTAGCTTTTCATTTACTTTACATTTTATTTGTACAACAGGTTTTCGTGTATTTTGACATGTATCTTAGGGCGGTTTTAGGAGGTGTAAACTTTGACTTGCCATTTTTTCGGTATAGTTTCGAACATTTTTTGATTTGTTTAAAGGTTTTAATAATATAATAAATAAATCAATGAATATAAGGAGTTTACACGAAGGAGTCTAAATTGGCCACCTTGGAAAATTCGAAAGTTTCTTCAATTTTATGCCCCGAGTTCGTCCGTTCCACCGTAGGTTTTTTAGTACAACGCACAATCTCAGTTTTTTTCATGGTTTGGGAAAAAATTAAGAATATTTCACATTTATAGTTAATACATTTTTTGATTCCATTCTCGCAAATTACAAATACCCAGATACAATTTCTAGAAACACTTTCAAGAAAGTAACTTTGAAATAAGGAAAAATATGCAATATATTCAAACTGTGCAATTGAAGGGCGGTCGTGGGAAAGGGTATAAGTGCCACAAAATGACATTTTCACTTCTTACATGCAAAAAGATGTCATCCACATGCTCATGCAATATTAAGGACTTTATCCATGCATTAAGTTTTGTACGTCGTACGCATGTACGTGAATAATATGACTGCGATTTATTCACTGCTACCTGTGAAGTAAATCAGCTGTTACGGTAGCATTCAATCGAAAGCAGTGACGTGTAAGGTCCCGATTGGATGGCACCGTAACAGCTGATGAAATGTCATAGGCAGCAATGGAAAAATCGCAGTCTAGCTACCAGGTCGAATTCAGTCGCTGTCTAGAGGAAAATTCTAGCGACCAGCTGTTCTGATCAACGGCTTCTCCGATCAATATCACGATAAGGCCAGAACAGTACTTTAACAAAGGGCTACGAATCGCGCGCTATCTTTTCTTCCTTTTCCTTGTCCTATCAGCAACCTTTACTCGCACACACATATTTATAGCTTAGAGCTTGTCGTGGCTGCGACATGTAGGTCTGCGCAGAATATCACCACTAAAGGGGAAGGAAAACCTCCATTTCCCAGCATTCACTTCATTAACGGACTAATTATCAAAGCAGTTGACGAGCCCGGACACATCAGTCACAAAAAACATTAAAAAAATCTTAGGTGAATCCAGGAAAGGTCCTCTCATACAGTAACAATATTGCTATGGAATAAATTTCCAGCATCACAAGTGATCGAAAATGAAGAATCCAAACAACTCCAATAGTATGGCCATCTAATGAGAATGCATGCTGACAGAATACCAAAAAATTGTCTTTGGGTGGCTTCATTTCGAAAGGAGAAAACGAGGAAGGGCAGGGAAATCTTGGAAGTACGTCATCGACTCGACAATGAAGAGAAGAATTATAGAGGATAGATACTTGGCGGAATAAAACACATTGGCGCGTTGAGTGCGAGAAACGATCATTAGAACTATAAAATACTCGCATAATAATAATAATAATAATAATAATAATAATAATAATAATAATAATAATAATAATAATAATATTTCCAAAACTATTTTTGATTTAAAGTTTAAACCACCACCCATAGATTGCCGCCGACCTGTCTCTAGCGTGAACCAAAGCCTTCCGTCCGCTACGTAAGTGGCACGTCAACTGCACACCACATTCAGAGGAGGCCTTGTCCTGCGAGGTTGCTCACCCGTAAAAGGAAATGAACGAACGAGGGGCGTGGCCGGGAGGGGGAAAGGGAACCGGGGCGCGGGAAGCGGAACGGGAAACAAAAGACGCTCTCGCTTCCGCCGTGGCCTCTCCGCACGCACCGGGTGCGTGTGTGTGTGGGCGACTGGGAAGAGGAGATGCTTGGAGCCTCGAAGGTCACGCGGCAACGACCGGCACTAACCGTGGGTCGTTGATCAGAAGGACAGATATGGGGTTAAACGCTAAACAATACCGATATTTTAGATGGCTTTATGTCCTATTTTTCTCACTTCTTCTCCAACTTCATCATCACTGCCAATATCTTCTTCCCTTTATTTCTTCATCTTATAATTTCTTCATCATCTTATTATTTCTTCATCATCTTATTATTTCTTCATCATCTTATTATTTCTTCATCATTAAGATGAAATAATAAGTTATTTCTTCATCATCTTATTGTTTCTTCATCATCTTATTATTTCTTCATTATCTTATTATTTCTTCATCATTAAGATGAAATAATAAGTTATTTCTTCATCATTTTATTGTTTCTTCTTCACCTTATTGTTTCTTCTTCATCTTATTGTTTCTTCTTCACCTTATTGTTTCTTCTTCACCTTATTGTTTCTTCTTCACCTTATTGTTTCTTCTTCATCTTATTGTTTCTTCTTCATCTTATTGCTTCTTCTTCATCTTATTGCTTCTTCGTCATCTTATTGTTTCTTCTTCACGTTCTCTTCCACTTCCTTCTTCATCTTCACCATCAATGTCCCGAATTTCTTCCTTATCTTTCATTAAGGACTGCATTTACATTCACTAATAATCTAAGAAAAATATTGAGTTTATGGAGAAAAAAATAAATTTGAAAATATGCACTACAAAGTGAATTAACCACGCCTCGTAACACTATAGCTCATAATATTTGTGATTAGTACACTCATTACCCTCATTACATACCTTTTCCGTTAATAGAACGCAATTTCGGAGAGTAGTATTAGTCTCCACAATGGAATGTCTGTCGCTAAAATCATTCATTAGAACCACGTGTGAACGCGGTTCTGAGAATCCCTTCACAGCTACATTCATAACAAATGGGACTGGAGGGAATTCACATGATGTATATAGTTCATCGCTGTTACCGATGGACTAATACACACAATAAGATGGATTGGACAACATGTAATAGTGGAATCGATCGTGATATTCTTGTTCAATATCGCGAATAATTTCGATATCGAAATTTAGCTACAATGATCCACGTATATAGAAATACATATTTCACAAAGAAATCTCTAACTGATAAAAAATAAAGAAAAAGAGTAATGATAACACTTTCAAGCAAAATATGCAGATTAATAAGCAATTTGCTGAAATATCATGCATATTAAGAAAACAGACAAATTAGTGTAATAATATCATGTTTAAATTATTGAAAATTGGGTGATTCGGGCACATACCAAGTGGGCTAATTTTGGATTCAGGAGGAAAATATCCATTTGCATAGAAATCACATCCCTCGTCATCATTTTCTCCTCTATCTCCCTCATCTTCTTTCAATCTCGCATCATAATCATACCTCCACTTTCCCGTCCTCTTTCTTCTCCGCGTGCCTTATTCCCATCCTGGGAATATGGCACACACACACACGTTAGCAGCAGACGCATGTATCCATTAACAAACGCACAGGGTAAAGGTTCACAAATTCAGCGGAACTCGGATATTACGGAGGTAGTTGCAGTAGCATCAATGTCTGAAACTCTAGGAGCGTTTGAAACCCTCATATACCTGACATTATCGAGGGATATCTAGCCACCTCAGTACTGCAAACGATTCTAGCAAACAGACATGAAATATAAACAATACCCTTGATCAGGTATATTTCTACTGAAAGCAGCATCAGCGTACACAGGGTGTCCACAACTCTCAATGTATATCCACTAACAAAGGCACAAATAGTACGTGGAATTCTATAATTGCAACGTTATTGCGATCAAACAAAGATAAGTATAAACGAAGATAAGTGTACGTGAATGGAAACTTTTCTCGGGAAAAACAAAGCGTTTTCAGACTCACAACACGGTTTCAGGAAATCAAAATCTACGGAAACTGCCATTTTTTCTTTCCTTAAAGATGTTGCTTCATCAATGGACCAAAATGAAGAACCCATTGGGATATTTTTAGATCTTTCCAAAGCTTTTGAAGTTATTAACCATAACATCTTGCTCTCACGAAAGAAATCTTTTTTTCTTAATTTGCCGACTATACGTGAGTTTATTTGCCGTCATTGTGTGAAAAATATTTACACACAAACAAACAAATACATGGCAAACATGAGGCAGAGTATACAGTATCTTATAGGGCAGCATTAAAAAATAAATAAAAAAACAACTGGTGTAGAGTTTTAAGACAGGTTTTCTTCGAAGCAGATTCAACACAACCCAGAACTATCACCGTATTATGGATACTTGAAGAAAACGGTCAAAAGGATGAACTCAGTAAATTAACTAATCCGTTTCACTCATAAGCCTCGATTTATTAATTACCACACACGTCAGTTAGAGAAGCACACAACAACGGAAATATTGTTTATTTTATAGATACGATTCTTAGGCAAGATTTCGAAAAAATCTGTTAGCGCAGCGACTTAAACCACAGAGTTATCGCGTCGAATTATCACAACGATCTAGACATGACAAAAAAATCTATACTTGGCGTTCGTGAAATCTATCAAACCGTGCTTTAAGACATACATGAAGCTTATTACAGATTCACGCGATTCGTGGTAAAAGCGTCATTGAGTCCCGTGCTTTCTCCGAGGGACTTGATCCCTACTTCCCAGAATGTCGATCGTCAGTTGCCGGTTGAACCCACGCTCTCCCACGCATGAAAGTGAGCGGGGCGGGTGGGGCGGGGAGGGGCGTTGCGGCTGGTTAGGCGAGGGGACGGGCGAGACGGGCGGGGCGGTGTGGGGAGGAGCGGGGAGGGGCGCAACGGTTGGCCGGGCGAGGGGAGAGGGGCGGGCGGGCGGCAGGCGGCCGGGACGTGACGGGCAGGAACGGCGGGGTGGGTCGGAGCGGGCGGGGCGAGCGGAGCGGGTGGGACGGGCGGGGCGTCCGAGGCGGCGGGACGCACCGGGCGAGGCGCGTGACGGGCGGGGCGGTCGGGACTGAGCGGGCGGGCCGAGCGAGGTAGGCAAGGGAGGCGGGCGCGTCGGGCGGGGCGGGACGGAACGGGACGGCACAAGACGGGTCGGGTCGGGTCGGGTCGGGTCGGGTCGGGTCGGGTCGGGTCGGGTCGGGTCGGGGTCGGGTCAGTTCGGGTCGGGTCGGGTCGGGTCGGGTCGGGTCGGGTCGGGTCAGTTCGGGTCGGGTCAGTTCGGGTCGGTTCGACGCGGGGCGGGGAGGCGAGAGGGGCGGGCGGGACGGGCGGGGCGGTCGGGACAGCGGGCGGGCCGAGCGAGGTAGGCGAGGCGGGCGGGGCGGGCGGGGCGGGACGGGACGGGCAGGAAGAGGGGCGGAGCAGGCTGGGCGGGCGGAGAAGGTGGGTCGCTTTCTCCGACCGACCACGCCCCTCCCACGAGATGCCCTTTGACAGATTTACATCTTTAATAACCCTCCACGCCGTTAGGCCAGCGCGACCCCGACAAGACGACGACCCGTACGTCCTGCCTTCCTACCACGTACGACCACGCCCATTCCCCACGTCCCGCAAGCTCTGCCTCGCCCCGCTCCCCTCGCCTCGCCCCTCCGCTCCACTCCCATTCCTTCCCGTTCTTTCCCACCCCCTCGTTCCTGTTCATTCCCATCCCTTTCTTTCCCCTCTATCCCGCCACTCTCCAACTCGCCCTGCCCCGCTCTCACCTTCACCCCTCTACCACGTCCCTCTGTTCCCCGCTTTGCCCCGCCGCATCCACCCCACACAGCCCCTATCTTCCCCGCTCCATATCCCTTGCTCCGCTTGCCACATTCCCTCACCGCTGTCTCGCCCCCTGCTTCCTGCTCAGCCCCCTACCTTTCTTCCCGCTCTACCCCACCCCCACCGCTCTGTCTCGCCACTCTCCAACACCCACTGCCCCCTTCTACCACGCTCCTCTGTTCCCCGCTTTGTCCCACCGCACCCACCCGCTCTTCACAGTCCCTATCTTCCCCGCTCTACTCCGCTCCAGTTCCCTTGCTCCGCTCCGCTTGCTACATCCCCATCCCCACCGCTCTGTCCCCATCCCCATCCCCACCGCTCCGCTTGCTACATCCCCATCCCCTCTTCCCTCCTCAGCCCCATCCCTTTCTTTCCGCTCTACCCCGCCTCCCACCGCTCTATCCCACCACTCTCCAACACGCCCTGCCCCGATCCCACCTTCCCCGCTCTACCCCGACCCTCTGTTTCCCGCTTTGCCCCGCCGCATCCACCCCGCTTTCACTGCCCCTATCTTCCTCGCTCTGTCCCACCCTCCTTCACCGTTGGGTCCCCTCCATTTCCCCTGCCACATCCCTTCCTCATCGCTCTGTCCCACCCCTCTTCATCTCACTGTGCCTCGCCCTCACTACGTGTGGTGCCACGTCTTCTCCCCGCTAGGTCCTGCACCCTTCTCCCCCTCTGTCGTGCCTCTCTCCAACCAGCCCCGCCCCGCCCCCATGCACCCCGCTCTGCCACAGCATGTCAATCTTTGACTTTCCTCGCCCCTCTCCACCGACGCTCGCCCACTAACTCTCACCTGCCCCTCTCCGCTTCACCCTGCTCACATCCCATCGCTCACCGCTCGCTCCTCACTGCTCCTTCAAGGCCAATTTCTCCTCGCCCCTCTCACCCCTAACGTCACTCTCACCTCCACCGCCATCACCACCCTCCCATCTTCCGCTGCCTCTCCTCCCACCCCACTCTGCCCGGCTCCAACTCCCTCCAATCACGTCTCACCCGGCCAGGTCCGGCCAAGCAGCCCCATAACTGTCTCCATATATACGAGTCTCCGTTCTCCCGTCAGACATTACTTCCGACTCCTACAGAAAGGAGTAAAACGTTATATTAACTTACGTTCTCCTGTGCGTAGAAGAGAAATGTGTAAACTTTAGCTCACAATGAAACTAGACGTTGAAAATACACGGAAACCATGTACTAATTTCATTCCCCAAGGAGATGATTTACTAGTTATTGCGTCTTGGTGCATTGGAGTAAAACGCAATTTTGTTTGAGTAATAGAAATGTAAATTTCCTATTCACAGAATATACCTTCCTTTTCAGTTAAGCAGGTCATTCTCCTTGCTTGCTCTCTCTCTCTCGCATTGATCCACAACCTACCTCGCCCTCTCCGTCCCATGTATTTCCGTCCCACTCCTCAATGATCTTCCCCGTCATGTCGGGTTTTCGTCTGTTGCTCCGAGTTCTTCTCTGCCAGTCTCATCCTTCTCCTTTCCATTTCATCACACTTCGCCACGCTTTTCCCAACTTCCACCGGCTGAGTCAAGCTCAAAGCAACGAATTCAGTGAAGCCAGTGAATTCGACTCTAGTTAAATAGCGAGATCGAATTCAGCCGCTGTCTGTGAAACAATGCCTTATTTTACGATGCGAAACTTGGGCCATCAGCCCCGCTCTTCCGTCTGACCACGCACATTTCGCTACGCTAGCGGAATTCGCTATCACATTTCGCTACGCTAGCTTCCACCATCTAGCGGAGAAAAGAGGTATTATTCTGCCGACGAAAAACGAGCTGTTTTTCAATTTAGCTCAGGGTCTTATTTGAGGCTTGAGGATCTTTTAAATGTAGAAAAATCTACAACATGGAACAGCCGTATTTACTTCCCCTCCGAAGGGCTGCGTACGAAGGATTTTTTCGCCCTTTAAATCCAAGGTTTCGATTGAGTTTGAACCAGCAATCTTGGGCACTACAGCCCCATTCGTTAACCGTTATACCGTCGGTCCAGCGTGCCAGTAAGTAATACACGTAACATTTGCCCCTGATTGTTAGACAACTGATCAAGCAGTGGAGTGTGGCGGGCACACAAAATCTCTTCGTTTGCTTAAGATGACTCGCGAAACGTCGGTGTACTATGAGTTGTCAATCAATCAGGGGTACATGTCACATATGTCTCTTCTAGCATGAAATTTACCACCAGATATTCATTACAAAATGAGGGGGGGCATCTTTCACGCCCTTCACGCCCTAGACGTTTGTTACATTTATTCTGAAGCACCTGCAATCGTACCATTATAATACTTTTTTATACAAAATTCAAGGAATATAAATATTACAAACAATTATGAAAAATAGAAATGCAACAAATTTTTTAAATATTTTTTTTTGTTATTTTAAAAAAATACAATACTATTGTTTAGTAAAAAATAATACGTACAACTACTGAAAGCACATGACGTATTGGAGAGTGTGTCCTCTCATAGTGTAGAATGTCATGGAAAGTGATGATCCATTGCGCATTAAGAATGAGTTTGATAAAAAAACTGAATGTTATGGTTGCTACTTCTATATTAGAAATTTTCGCCGGCACCAGTTTCGAAACTTCTGAGGATTTCGATACATGGATTGTTAGTGAATCTCAAGCGAAAGAGGATGACTCGGTGGTCAAAACGTGGTCCATCCTCTCATCCACCACTCAGCACAGACTGCTCCCGCAAAGGCCGGTGCTATTTCGCCAAAGGCGTAATGGATTCAACCAGGAGCTGAAAGCGCAGCTTCCATTAGGATCGGGAACGTTTCGTCTTTTCGTGTTTGCTTGTTTGTTTGCTCTTTCTGGGAAATACCGAGCACTTTTTTCAGCGTTCATTTTATTTTTAAAAGAAAATTTTCATATATCCTTACTTAAATTTTGACGAGCTCACGTCGGTCCCTAAATTTATTCCCAGTACAGGATGATCTACCATTTATCACATATAAGTCACAATATTTGCAATGACTTGTTAATATGTCTCTTCCAATCTCTAAAGTAATTCAGTTAAAACATTGAGGTACGTCTTGAAGGAAATGAGGTTGTGTGGTCATAATGTAGAGAAAGAGACGCAATAACTTTTGAAAAATATCAACAGAAAACTATTGCAGCATTGTTAATAAAATTCGGATCACAAACGTTTCGCCTTTCCTTTCTTCTTATGTGTTATATTTTGGGACAAAATGAAGCATCCTGATTTGTGTTTCTCTATTTTAACACAATTTTTGCAATATTGTAATACGAGGAAAGTTAAAATTTTAGCTTGTTGATTTCGACATTTCGGTTTTACAACCTTCTCAGTAGTCGTTATAGTGGTGCTTTCCAATTAATTCCATGAGAATGGCGGAGCAGTACTTTAAACAACGGGTCTAGAGCAGCGGCGAGCCTTCTTTTTCTAACTTCATCCCTCTCCTCTACTTTTGGCCGGATGATGAGATTATGCACCATGACATTGAAAACATTTGACAATGAAGGGATTATGCGAATGTCCAGTCTGGATGAGAGCGAGAGGGGAGATAATTTGTTACGAATGGTTTTCTCTGACATCTATTCAAGTTATCAAAAAGAAATATTAACAATGGGTCGGTTATTCCGTTGAGTGGATAACGGCATTACGATATCTCTCCTAGTTAGATAATAATTCATTATTACATTAAGTTAAAAGATTTAAAATAATGAAGAAATGAACTGAAAGAAAATATAAGGAATTTTGAAATGTATGAAGGTTTAGTGAGCTAATTAATATATCTTAAAGTCTCGGTTCAGTTTCAATTTGCAGCGTCGTCTATTTTCAGCCCAACTATTCATTTTCACTCTTCAATGTACAATATTATAAAAGTGACGCGTCAATCGTATTAACATCCATATGAAGAATATTTATTATTACTGCCCGCGCAACTTTTCTTGGCCGATGACCTTGCTTCCCCCTCCCTTGAGTAATAAACAATTGAAAGCAAAAGCTCGCAGCGAACACTGATGACAACATTCCAAACATTAAAACTTCGTTGGCGCGAAATAGAAGCTAGTTACTTTCAAAGTCGAGAACTTCTATTCGGGTTTATTTTCAATTATATCTAAGAAATACCTGAGGCAGGTCCTTCAAGGAAAGCAGCTCAAACTCCTGAGAAAGTAAAGAGACCTGTACTAGCGGCGAACGCAAAATTATCGAAAAAGTTGGGAATGTTTGTGAAATGGAAAAGGGAACGAGATTCTGTTTATCCTTCGATTAAAGCTTTAGATCAGGCTTCAGCGTATTCTGGAGCTAATATTTCCACGATACGTAGAATAAAGACAAAAAGAGCCAATGACCCTCCACAATCCGCAGAAACGCCCGGAAAAAGGGAACATGCAAGGAAACCAAATTATCATATTCTATGTAATTATATTTTTACATACTATGTCCACCAACTTTACTCAGATCTTCGAATGAAAGACTGATTTATAGTATTTTAAGACTAAAAAAGTTTGTCTTGTCATTTTCTCTTTAGACTGTCATAACTGATGAGAAGAAACTCTTATAATAAAATAAGATTTGTCACTTCAAGTAAACAAACTCTGTACGCTTCCCAAATCAAGAATTTAACGAGTAATGCATTAGAAAATGTAAGGGACAATTGTAAATACAAATCTGTGGTAGAATATTTCTATGAAAGATGTACTGAGAGCAAAAAGCAATTAAGCTATAATGAAAATGTGTGAATACATAGAGCATAAATCTTAGTAATGAATTAGTTCCTCAAATTGAATATTCCTTTATTATTAATCAATGGAAGAATCATTGTCATTGATTTTGATTTTCCAGAGGTTCGCATTTCTGAAAATACTCTCATGATCGACATTGTAATTAATACCTCCACTCCGCTCGCACTTCTTCAATCCATCGGCCAAGAAAAGTCGCGTGGTTATTACCCTCAATGTCATAATGATAATTATTCATCAATCACTTTCAATTCGCGAATCCCTCTTTGTTAAATACCATTTTAGTTGAAAGATTTAATATAAATTTCATATTCTTGAATGCTTAAACATGTAAAATGTACTCGAATGAAACAATATGTATAAAGTGGGATTGCGTAAAAAATTCACACCAACTGAAAAGTCAGTACGGTAGCGAAACAAAAATCAGCGAAAAAACACACAGACGTATTGGAAACCACTCGACCTGCACACAAGATAACAGAGGGCGGAAAATTAGAACATCGCTCGCACCCGACAACAATGAACCGAATCCATAGGGGCCCTTGCAGTCTGATCCGCGTAAAATGCCGTTGACAAACTGCTAGCCTATAACACACGTTGAAAACTCAATTAAAATACGGACGTAGATCAGCCGAGCGTAAAGTTCCCAGCGACAGACAAACATACGTCGGACAGCCACTGCAATTAGCGACAAATCAGTTTTGCCAAAACTCGGATGCAACTAATTACATACTCACGATTCAAAGAATTCGTATATGCACATTTCAGAGATTAATAAATCGAATGAAAATCAGACCATTCAGATACGACGAGGAAAGTAGTCGAAATGAGTACTTTGTGTGAAATAAGGGTGATTCCGTTAAAAAGTTAAATACGAGTATCAATGATCGAAAATTCTGCTTTACTCAAAACAAGGAGAAACATTTTTCAGTATAAATTCGTACCACTGTAGTTTGAATGAACTTTTATTTCAATTTTTTTTAATCAATTGATTGTTTACGTTTTCACATATTTTTTGCTTTCATCAACAAACATTAATTAGGTCTGCAACAAAAATGACCAAACGTACGTTAATCATTTAATCCACCAATTTATTGTAAACTTGCAGAAATCAAAATTAAAAACTTTTGGATTTATTTGAATATCGTCAAACTCGCTAAATATTTTAAACTAGCTGTGAGTGATGCCTCAGGTGGGTATTTTCAAAATTTATAGAAAAATACATTTCTTACTGAAAAGTTATAGCTTGTTTTTGGCTTCTATACAGAGCTTGAAACACACTGCATAACTTACCTGGATGGGGAGGATCGTGGTTACAAGAGAAATATGAAAACAGTTGAATGTTCTCTTATGGAAGGAATTATGAAAGGGAATTATGGGTGGTAAACATGAAAAGACAAACCGAGTGTAGTTGACATCTAGTTAATTAGTAACTAAGTAAATCTGAACCAATAAAATTAGTTTAAAAAAATCTTGTATATACCATGGGCGTCAACTGGTTCTAATGATCGAGCGGCGACAAAAAGCCCTTTGCTTTTTGCTTTCCTTTTTGTCGCTCGAGATCATTAGAATCCTTATAACTAGTGATGGAAAATTTTATCAAAACATCGATACATCGATGTTTCGATACATCACTAAAGGGTTTTCGATGTTGATGAAACATCAACGAAAAAATCTATTATTAAAACATCAATGTTTTAATTATAGACTAATAAACGTGCTATTTTCCTATCAATTTTTAATTACTATACGTAAAAGGGATATATTTTATTGTTTCGTTACCAGCATGTTAGTATTGTGTTAATAAAACTTATCATCGAATGTAAAGAACAAAATGAACAATAAAGAACATCGTGTTTCTCTACCCTTTGGTCACTTTTATTCATACACCATCGAAGTAAAACCACCTAAAATTCCCTCAGATAGCACAGGCGAAATGAGCAGCGTGCTAAAGAGGGTGACGCAAAACAACGATATTGCTGTGGATTGCTGCAATATATATATATATATATATATATATATATATATATATATATATATATATATATATATATATATCCCTACTTATAACGCTCTTGATTGCATAACTATTTTAATGAACACCACAAAACCCTTACGCAACCGAGGCAGACATTCCATGTTTTGCATTATGTCGTGTGTGGTCTGTGAGAAGTCACGCGTCATATGGTGTAAACTCTACACACATGAGTCGAATCCCCAACCTTCCCCTCTTCACTCTGGAATGCTGCTCTAAACCACATTGCCACTGCACCAAGCACCCTTCGTTCTACAGGCACTCACAACTCGTGCAGAAAGTCCATCCTACAGCACTATGCCGTGTTCCGAAACCCACCCGCAATCTCACAGAAATCGAATCGCCATGAATTTTTAGCGTCGTTCTGCGGGCCGAGCCACCCCTTCCACGTTCGGCCGCTATTTTAGGGCAGCCACGTCAGCGTGTGGCGTTCGGGGTGGCGTTAGCCGCTACGGCGAAGGTCGTAAAATTCGCTTCACAACGCGCACAGGTTTCGCGGCAGTCGCCACTGGCACGGGACTTGCAAAATAGATGTGTCGCCGGCCGCCGCGGAATAAGTAACTACGCGGTCGGGCTCCGGTGAGCGACAGCATGCGTTAACACGGTGAAGTGGCAACTGTTCCCTGGGGATGTCCAATGAACGACGCAGGTTTTGGTAAAAGATGAAGCGACCTTGCATGTTTATACTGAGGAAGAATGTTCGTGTGAAAGGAACACTCTGCTTCCAAAATTTGAGCTCACCGAATCACACCCAGATGAGGGCGGTGGAATTTGAAAGTGTAAAAAAAAAAAAAAAACACACAATTTGGAATTGTCAACGAAACGCACAATAACCAACATGGAATGTCAAGAGATGTAAAAGTTCCCTGGCTATGTGCCCGGTAAAATTGAATCATCATACAATTCCTGCCCAAATCCGATCTCCTATTCGTTTAGCCATGGAACAACGCAAGTATAGGATAAAATGACCGTACATTGTTGCGGATATTCCTGGAGGTGAATATAAGATTGTAAAAAAATATTTGGAAACGCCCATAATGTGCCACTTCCAAGATTTCTAACAATAAAACTCACGATGGGGAGACCAGCTAACAAATTTCTATATCCATAGCATCAGTCGACAATATACAAATACAATTCTGTCAGCTCCGTTTTCAAGTTCAAGAAATCATTGGCTGCACTTGCTTAGTTGATGATTCGAAGCAGGTGGATTCTAAAACAAACGAAAATCTATACTTTCACTTCTTTCGCAGTCGTGATACAAACGGTGATAACATCCTGTTGACTGATACATGATGGGGATATAAAAGACCCCAGCCACCATAGAACAGTTCACAATTGCGTTCCCGGCAATTTTTCAGAAACTTCGGGTCCTTAATTATTAGTTACTTGCCTCTGCACCTACTTGCCTATGTCTATTCCATTGTCTCTCCCAATATACCTCCGTCCGTCCGTCTCTCTCTTTACTCTAATTTATCTCTCTTTATTTCTCTTTCACTTTCCCTCTATCTCTGTCGGTCTCCCTCAAACAAATTTATCAGCTCGTCTCTTCCCGTCTCACTCGCGATTATGTACCTCCCCCTCTCTCTCTCTCTCTCTCTCTCTCTCTCTCTCTCTCTCTCTCTCTCTCTCTCTGGATGTTGTTTCGTATCTCCCCCCGCCTCTGTCTCACTGCTTCTCTTTCTTCCTCTCCCTATCACTCTCTCTCGCTGCCACTCCTCTCTGTCTCGCTCCTCTTTCTCTGCCTCTCCTTTTTCCCTCTCTACCTCTCCTTCTGTCTCTCTCCTCTTTCCCTGACTCTCCTTTCCTCCTCTCTTTCTCACTCACTGCCTTTTGTTCTCCGGATTCTCTCCCCTGGCTCCCTTCCAACCTCTCTCTCTGTCTCTGTCTGACTCTCTCTATCTGTCTCTCTGACTCTCTGTCTGTCTGTCTCTCTGTCTCTCTGTCTGTCTGTCTGTCTGTCTGTCTGTCTGTCTGTCTGTCTGTCTGTCTGTCTGTCTGTCTGTCTGTCTGTCTGTCTGTCTGTCTGTCTGTCTGTCTCTGTCTGTCTGTCTCTCTCTCTCTCTCTCTCTCTCTCTCTCTCTCTCTGGCGCCAACGGGGCCGGAGCCACAAAGGGCGCCTATGCGCGCAAGGGGAGGAGAGAAGGCGGCGCTGTTGCGTGCGCGAGGGGAAGGCCGAAGCGCAGAGTCGGGTGCATCACGCGAATCAAGAGCCGCCGCTTCGTTCTGCATCACCCCCCGGGCGCGGCCAAAGGCACAGCGCAGCCCCTGCGCACATCGACACAGACGCAGGTCGCCTCAGCCCGGGTACACGAATGGGTTGGTTGGTGATTCCGGGCGCGTCGACAGCTTAGGTCATTAGTCCCGTCAGTGTAGTGCGTGTTTTTTCTCGGGAGATAGCGGTGATCTTCCCCCGCTTGATGGCAAGATCCGGCGCCGACCGACCGTCGGCTAGTGGGGTTTCCTCCTAACCAGGACTCTCCCACCAGCGGGGCACCGCCCAGCCGGGACAAGCTCTAAGCTCCCGACCGGTCTCCCGGAATGTGCGGTAGTGTAGTGCATGTTAGTATGCATGTAGTGCATGTAGTGATTTAGTTATACTGCAAATGCGCCAAGGTCAAGTCTCAAACCCTATGACTTCCTGATCAGAAATGCAGTGATAACAGCTGTTGCGCTGCATCACCTCAGCCGGTGGCGTCATTCGAACGTTTAGCGAGTGCGCCATTGGAGATCTTTTTCCCTATTCTTTTCAGCTACAGCACTTGGCCGGCTGAAAGAGATTCTATTCACTGCATGTGGTGCACGCTACTAGGAACGAGACATCGATAGCAATATATCGGTGATAAAAATTGAAACAAAAATGTTAATAATAGGCAGTTTTTGCGAAGCGTTACAACAATCGACAGCACTATCAATCTTCTACGCATGCTCAGTTTAAGTTTAGTAGCACTTTTTTACATCTAAGCATGCGCAGAAAATAGAGATTGCCATCGATTACCGAACGCTATGCCGGGAAAATCCATCGATGTTTTAAAACCCATTTAGTTAACTTTTACTGGAGCGCATTTCCGCCTGTGTCATACGAGGAAATACTAGGGCAACGGGATCATCTCTCACGAAGGAGATAGTCCATTCGATGAAGATACTACAAACAGCATTATCTTCGTTCGAATACATGAACTGACATATTTCAAATTTTCATTTTAACAAAATAAGATTATAGAGCATTTTCATCGACTACTAAACATCCATGTTTAAAAAAACGTCGGCAGAATTAAATTTATTTTTAAAGCATCGATGTTTTGAAAACGTAGACATCAACGCACTACTCACCGTTTACTGCTAGAGCTCGCCACCAGCCATCACCAGTCAATGACACACTTTTCCACCGCTTAATACCCACCGCCCTTCAGTCTTCACTCACCGCCACCTACCCGCCGCTCACAATCCGACACACATCGCTCATCGCTAGCTTCTCAGGCACTGCTCATTCCGCATTGCATGCCGATCATCGTTCACCGCACACCTCCAACGTCATCCCACACCACTCGCCACCAATTATCTACCTATATGCGTTTCTCATCACCCGCCATTTACACGTCCGATGCTTAAGGAAGGAACGTCAAGATAGGAAATTGAAGATGAGCTACGCCAAACTAGGAAGATTATCGCAAAAGTCACGCAAACACTTTTTTCCCCACCGTGAAGCGCGTCAGCCAAGAAATATTAATGCGAGGCGTTGTGCTCTATCTCGCTTATGTTATAGTTATTAACGTCTTTTGGCCGATGTTCAGGAAATCAGGGTTGAAGTTTGTAAACGGAAGCGATACCCGGAGATTAAAAGAAAACATAATCGTTATTTGTTATATTAATTTCTTAATTTAAAAATATTTATTTATTTTTTTAATATTTTTTTAAAATCATATAAATCAGACATTCTTTTTCTTGAATAAAACTCACACGCCTTACTATGAAACTTGTTTTGATTGTTCTGAACATAGGGAGGACTGTTCCAGGCGGCAGTTGTTAAGGGCGTGTTTTTTCTAGTTGGTGATGTTAAGTCGATATAACAAGACAGTATTACGAAAAAAACACTTAACTTCACTTAAATTTTGCCAACTATATTTAAAAGTACACACTTTTTGAACGCACACAATCTTGTAAATGACACGTATTTCTGCGGTACCTCGTAGGCCCATCCACAAAATATTCTTTATTTCTTTATATACCGTATTTATTTATTTAACGTCTACAAACAGTTGAAAACTGTTTGATTTTCTAAGGGGGGAAGTGCAATCTGTGCTCGGTTTCTTCGGCTCTGGGATATCTACCATAACAAGTAACCTGCCGTATGCATATTAAGTTGAATTATCAGGCAGCAAAGATAATGTTTGGTAAGAATCGGTAAGCAAAAATTCTCCTGGTACGCATTATTGCAGAAAAAATTCAATTTCTTAAATATTATTGTAAAATTTAAATTGCAATGGCAATTCTACAAGAAGCTTAAAAGTGTCCAAGCCCTTGATTAAATTTAATCCTTTTGTTCAGATTGAATATCAATGTAATACAATAACCCGTTTACGTACTCGTCTGAAAAACTCAGCGTGCAATACTGAATTCTTGAAGCAACGAGTGTTTCTTCCAAAACCCAAAGGGTTTTGGTTTTATTTCGTTAACATTGCGCTACTTTGTAAACCTGTACGTTATTGGTTTACTCTAACGTTGATTTACAAAGTCCTCTTTTGGAAAAGTCACTTACTTCTCTGTATTGAATTGTTTTTTTTGTTGTTTTTTTTTTACAAGCAATCTTCGGCTAGCGCACTCAATTATACACCAAAAGAAATATGAGGACACACAGACTTGCAAATTGAGCCTGTATGGATTCTGAAAAGAAAATAACTTTTTTTAATATTCACATCGCGTGTGACACAAGCATGTAGCACTTCAAAGGAACTCATAAAAAACGCTTTTCCTTGAATAAATTGAACGCTGCTTCATTCGCATTTTAATATTTGCCTCACTCCGTTCCATTCATATTTGAATCGTCGCTCAGCCCCCATAATTTACACACGGCAATGAAAATTCAACTGCAAATGCAAATAACCGGAGCATATTTCAATCTGCTCTAAATTCAATCCCGACGGAGTATTAACAGTGTTCTCCTGAATCAGTAAAGTGATTTACTGGTTATCGATTTTTATCTTCCAAGTACTGCCAAAAGTTATGTACATGATTTAGAAGCCATGCCAGATTTTTTAACAACACGTAAGCTGGTCTTAAAAAACAGTTTCTCGAAGGTGTTTGATGACTAATTCAGCCATAAAGATTAATGAGACATCCAAGAATCGAATGCAAAGGAAGTAAACGGCCCCTGTCATTCTAGAAAGAAGGTTGACGCCTTGATGTCTCTGCTAATCATATCAAGAAAATATATTTGTAAATTAAAGATTTTCATCCAAGGTACTCTAAACCTGATTACACTCCTATTGAGATAATATTTGTCGCTCACAGGACACATCTAATCTTCATTAATGTAGATCTTGTAACATTCCACCTGAAGATAACAAGATACTCGAGTCTCGCACAGTATCGAGCAAACATGTTTACTAATATGACAATCATTAGACTTCCTAGTTTTCCGAGAAAAATAAATTCAATTTAATATTGAGATATTTTTTTACGTAATAATGTAGGTTTCGGTTCTTATAACAAAACCTTTCGGTATGTTTTTAAGAAAACCTTTCATTCATTACTTTGTAAACATTACGAAAGTGAGATTAAAGTTTTTCAGTTCTTACGGAAGTTTTTAGTATAATTTTAAGTTCAAAACTGGTCCATTTTTGTCTGAGGGAACCATTAAAACAAAATAGAAAATGCGGGAAGAACTTTTACCCCTATGTCACACGAGCGTTGCGTTCACGCACGTTACTTCACTCGTATATATACTCGTTACTTCACTCGGATAAGTTATGAAAGTATTTTAAAAACCCAAACCGATTCGTTCGGTTACGGTTCCAGTAATATCTTGTTTTATAGTTCCAAGTGCCTCTAAGCTAGTAAGCTTCAAAGACTTCAAAAAGGACTTTCATATTTATTATTTGAAGTTTCTTAATTATATTAGGATAAAATGACCTGTCAATTCTCCCACCAGCGGACCTAGATGCGTCGAATGATACCTCTATTGCTCCAAATAATGAACCGGAAGTGATAAAACTCCGAATAACGGATGGAGGAATAGACACAGGCAGGTTACTGTATAGATGTCAGTATGACTCGATATCGCTCTCATTATTGAAACAGTCTTTACGGTTACCGTTTCCGTTGATAATAGCTTGATAATGGCAAAAGTATTTATTTTTAAGCAACTTTATACAGCGTAATCACGCCCACATTGAAAACAGATGGTCTAATGCTTCGATCAATAAAATACGTCGATTAGTTTCAGCAACTATATGGGCGCGAATAAACTCACACAAACCAAAATGAAAAACATAACCCCCCTTCCTATGCAGGCGAGGCCCGGATTATAACATACGCTACACTTACGGGACTGACCAGACTAGTTGACGTACCCGAAACGACAACTCACTCAATCATAGATATCGAAAATAGTAGTCTCACTGGTTCTGTATTAGCGTTTACCAATCGCATCGTACTTTCCACACTGTTCCCTTTAAAGCGGCAGAAGCTTTCGGCATTCACGAGGGTGTATACATTTCATTCACGCTTATTCATTGAATATCAGCATTCGGAACATCGGGAGAGCGTACGGGGAAGGAAACATTTCAATGAATATTTTAAGGTAACAACTTCCTCAACAAGAATCCATCAGGAAAAGCATTTCTGACTAGGATGAATATTTACACGTTAAAGCCAGGCGAGAGTAAACAGTGGTTCTCAGTTGCAACTAGACGCTTTCAGCAGAATAATGCAAAATAAAATTGAGTTACGTAGAATATCAAATACATAATATAACCAAATTGTTAATTTATGATAAAGAGCCACATACTTTGCTGAAATTTCAAAGATTATGCTTTATTTTAGAAACTCGATTACCAGATATGATAGAAAAAATACGTATTTTCTGTCTAAGGCGAAGCAAAATGATCTGAGACAAATATGTGGACGAAAAACCCGAAATTTCGATGATGATGATGTAGGATAGATGTTAAAATTAATATAATGTCAAGAAGCACTATTGAAGAAACAGGCACGTTAATGAAAAGTTGCAGAGATGTAGACAAATGGCCAAATGGAACTAGGTCGTTAATTCAGATTATTTAGATAAAATCAACGTGCAACGTGACAAGCTGATCATTTGCGAGGAATCGCTTCTGTTACTGTTTCTAAATGTAACCACTCCTAACCTTAGTAAACATTTCTATTAAATAATGTAGACTTGACACCTTCAGATGCAATAAATAATATCATCATTGTCAACAAATCTATATTATAAATGCAGCACAATCAAGGTCCGAGTGTCGTTCCAAAGATCGGAATTCACCACTCCCGCCACTCTTTCCAATTCTGATAATTTCACCGCCTTCAAAAACAACTGTGGATCAAGAACATAGACTGTTGTGAAGAAAAAAAGCAGATTTAGAACTAGAAGACTCTACTGAATCCGCAAAGAACTATTTTCTCATTCCATTTACATTCATTTGTTTATAAGTTCTTGCAGTACTAATTATAATAATAAAGCAGAAGTTAAAAAATTTCATTCCTGAAGAGAATAAACAATTCTTGGAGAATGAATGAAATTAATGTGATTAAATGCTCTATGATATTACATACTTACTAGCGCACCCGTGCAAGAACTCTCGCATGTTATTCCCCACCCTCTTTTCTATTTTTCAACTTCCATATTAAGCCTGAATAAATATTTTTTTTCACGACCCTGTTATCCTCCATCACTTGTTCTATATGTCTCCTTGTAATGGATAACAATACAATACACCCTTGTCAATATAAACTATTCTTATTTAACGTTATTACCGAGCAGAGAGGTACATCCGATGTAATTCAATCGCGTAGAATATGAAGTAATTAGTTTAATTTCAAATACTGTTGCAGATTCTACAAGCTATGAACAGGTGGAATAGAATCGAGAAGCGTCGAACCATACGAAAATATCAAAATCTTAGTTTTTAAGGTCCTAAAACGCTTCGTTTAGAAGTTATTTAACAATATAGATAAAAATGCGGCAGAGTGTTGCGGGTTGTTGCATTTGACATGAATATTTAGATGCATTTTTAAAACAAATTCTTCACATTTTTAAATTCAAAGTTGAATTTATCTCTCCGTGAAATTCTCTTTCTTTAGAGGCCTCATTTATGAAGATTGGTTACGTGTGAGAGCCGCAAACAGTATTATACTACTAAAACAATACAGGAGGAGATTGAATTACTAATTTCTCGTATTATCGGAAGTCTACTTTCGACGGTAAGCCGTCCTCGGCAGTTGTGCAAACCGGTTGCGAGAACGCACAGTGAACACGTTGCTGATTCTCGTCACCCACATCGAAGAGTCATGAGGTTGACGAACCCATGGAAAGACGAATGTTACAACAACAAAGGTTGGCAGTGCAAATGCTGGCATTCTTCCATTTGGACCGAATCGAAACTCCACGGGCGGCTCCGCATTCTACATCTTAAAACTTCCGAAACCCCGTGTACACACGCACAGAAAGCTGCATCGACACTAAACAATGGCTGTCACCTGGACTGACTTCAAGGACACACATGCAAGTGTGCGAGGACAGAAAAGAAGTTGAGTTTCTAGGTATTCAGGTGCCCAAGGCAAGCACAGAATTTGTCAAGTTACTTCAAATAAGGGTTGCTGTTATTCGTTATAACCGGTATACTCTTAATAGCACTCCTGTGAGAGGCGCACAAGGGTCGTGCCATGTCTGCCATAAGGTAGATACGCCTCTCCAGACAAGTTAGGCAGCGCGACAGTACGCTGTAGAGAGAAAACGAAATGGCGCCGCTCACGAAAAGTAGTCTAAAAAAATGTAACAATTCGTCTCAGAATAAATGTAACAATTCGTCTCAGAATAAATGTAACAATTCCTCTCAGAATAAATGTAACAATTCCTCTCAGAATAAATGTAGCAATTCCTCTCAGAATAAATGTAACAATTCGTCTCAGGACATATGTAACAATCCCTCTCAGAGTAAATGTAACAATTCCTCTCAGAATAAATGTAACATTTCTTTTCAGAATAAATGTAACAATTCCTCTCAGAATAAATGTAAAACTTCCTCTCAGAATAATGTGACAATTCATGGGGATGAACAGAGATTGAAAATGATCACTTTTTGCCAATGAACATATACAGGTAAATTGCATACAAGAGTGTTATATGCTTTTATATACACATTTGAGCCTGATTATTATGCAACCCCATGTGCACTGATGTTTGGCAGGGTATATGAAATTTCTTACTTAGATCAAAATGAGATATGACGAATATCTATGCATAAGCTCATGCCTAAATAATTAAAGACAAATGACATATGCGTAACCCCATTATCCAAAATGTTTCACTACATGTTCACTGTCAAAAAGTGATTATTTTCGGCCACTGTACATCTTCACAACATTTATTTTGAGACAGTCTGAATACGTTAAGAATGAACGAACAAAGTGTTATGATCCGTTTGGAATGTATGGATTCAAGGAGACATGAAAAACCAAGATACTAACACGAAAGAAGCTCAAAATCCACGGCCTAAGTACGAGATAACTTTGTAAGAAGTACTATTATATAAGGCGACTGCCCTCTGCGTGGCGACTGTCGGCTGTTCACGACTCCTACTGCTTTCAGACTCTAACATGAAGCATACCCGGCGCGAAGGATTAGGGGAGTCAACTGTTTTGCAAACTATCTTTCATATCCGAAGTAGCCCAGCAAACTGTCGGTCAAGTTGATGTCACTTCAAAATTCTATCAAACGTCGGTCTGACAGGGCCCTAGATCTCACGGCATCAATAAAATCGCGAATGATACCGTCCCCTTGCTGTACTAGGCACTCGCTGCGGTGCCTAAGTGAATTTATGTCACGTGAATCTTCATTAAACCCACATCATATTCATTAATTTCCACAACTTCTGAACTTCTATTATCCCATGATCACAACTAGGCCACATGTGGCTCGACACCACTGCACATGCCCACCCCTGTCAACAACGACAAACAGTAGAACATCGCCGCCCTTTTTCACTCCCAGGGGCGCTGGCAGCAGGGCGTGAGTGAATGAAAAAACGTGGGTTACAATTAAATCTACGTCGTCCTTATTCAATAACTTCCATATCTTCTCCACGTCTCTTCCCTCACAATCACAACCAGGCCAGACGTGGCCCGACACCACGACACATGCTCACCCCTGTCACCACCAATAAACGCCCGAACGCGGCCTCCTCTTTGCACCACCAGGGGCGCTGGCGGCGGCGGCGGCAGCGGCGGGGCGTGCGTGAATTAAAAGTCACGTGGGAGTTCATTAATTCAGCGTCGCCCCGCCCTCCTCCTCCCCCCCCCCCCCCCAGCTCGCTCGTTCTCACTCTGGCCGCACGGCGGCGCCAGCGTAGCGCGGTGAAAGCCCCGCCGAAAGAACAGCGCCTCTCAGAGGAGTTTAAAGGGAGGGGAAGTAAAAGAGGGAGGGGAAAGGAGGAGGGGAGGTAGACGAACGATACCGGGCAATGGATAGCTGGGTAGCTGCCTCAGTTCTCCGAAAGACCTCCCGCAGCGCCGAAAAACGAAAAGAGCTCGGGATTTGCAGCCTCTTTGGGGATAACGCGTTGTCGACTACCAAATGAAAACACAGGTTCAACGAACTTTCTTTTGTAAATGAAAGGGTATGAAACGGAAGATAAAATAGACGATGGACTCATCGAAGAATTCACAGAAGCGAACGGCTGGATTTTTTTTTATTTTTTTTTTTTATTTTTACACATCTGTTTGAAAAATGAAATCTTCTATAGCCAAATGAATTCCATGGAAATTTCATAGTTAATACATGCGCCGATACGTCTCACACAGTAAAACTTTTAGTTTTTGACGTAGATGAATGTTACATTTGGCTTTGGGAAAAAGACGAACGTTTTTAATGAATAGCTATATAGTATCGACGCAGCCTCTTATTGGATCAAGCAAGGCAAGTACCAAATGAAAGCACTAAATAAACTAGAATTATTATTAAGTAAGTCATTACATGTAGTGTAGAAAGGGAAAGGAAAGATGAGTAGATGAACGACACATTAGTTACATATTTCGTAGTTTTCGGTGTGAATTTGTGGACACAGCAAAAGACAACAATCGATTTTTACTGAGAGAACTAGTTTGACAAACAACTTTAGCGAAGTCTTGTGTAATCAATCTAGCTTCTAAAGTCAAACATTTCCACTAATGAGGGTGATAGTGCAACTGAAAAACCTTTTTGTTGAATTAAATAAATATTATGATGAAACTGTTGTAGAAAGATGAAAATGTTTTAGTAAGATGATGAAAATAACAAAATATAGCACACAATTCCCTACTACTGACAAGATTTGTCCCTTCCATAATTTTTCAAGTTCATTAATCCATCGACAGGTACCTTCACAGCTCACATACTCCCAAAGACCAAAAATTGAAGAAAAAACTAAGCAGGAGGAAATGAGACCGAGCGAATACAGGAAAGGAAGAAATAATAACTAAGTAGACGAGTAAAATCAAAAGAAATGTGAATAGTATTATGTAAGCACTCGTTGGGCAAAAAGTAAAGAACAGATGTTGGTTCTCTTACAGACCTCCGCATGGCCAGAAAACAAAAAGAGCTCTAGATTTGGAATCTCTTCGGACATCGCGATGAAAAGTATCAAATGAATGCCCGAGATCAACGTACGTACTTGCAAAAAGTATCACAAAGCACACAAAAACAACTGAGATTGTGGACACACGCATTTACCAGTAATCGAGCTGATATTGCTACATAAACAGAAGTGAATAATTGAGTCTACCTAATGCAACCACTATTATAGACAAATTCAGCGAAGCTTTCAGTTACCAAGATTTGGTGTTTCACATTGGTAGTTATTTAGTTTATGAATCTCCATCGTTTTTTTTAAGAATCATTACATTTGTTTGGCGATGTGTTCAGAAAACAAACAAGCCAAATAAAGAGAAGGAGTGAATAAGAAAGAGTAGATACTGCAAATGAGAAAACGTGTTGGAAAATGAAAGAAGAACAATGATTTGCAAGTTGTCGTTGAACAATGTAATGGACACCAACGTCTTTGTCAGAAAAAACTGCTACATTGGCGTGAACGAAAAGTGCTCGGGATTTTCAACTTTTTATTGGTAATCGTAAAAGCGAGTATCAAATGAATGCACGACATCAACACACGGTCTTACCATCCGTTAATGGTATTTGAAAGAAAATTAGCTGGGTCATGGAAAGAAATCTTAACTGGTTTTCTGGCAGAAATCGACCACAGAAGAAAAACGGTCTTACCTGAGAAAGAACATTGAACTATTACAAAAGTGTGGAAGATGCTTCAAGGCTTCAAAACTGATCAGTTATTCACCTTTCGTACTTTTATCGTATTTTAGAAACAAAGAACGAAAAGAACAAGAGATAATACACACAAAAAAGTACAAATAGCGGAGAAGAACGAGAAAAGGCTTCTTTTTCATGACCCTTTTCTCGTTCTTCTCATGAAAAAGAAGCGAGGCAAAAAAAAAAAAAAAATACGAAAAGACAAAATACTTCCTAAATGCGCAGGCGCGGAAAGTCAGACTGACACAAAACTAGATCTTTATTTTCGATGCTACGATTCATCAACTCATTTATAAATTGTTTCTAGAATAAAGCATCTTTAATGACGTCCTGATACGAGAAAAATAGACACCCCTACACCAAACAAAAAGAACAGAGAAAGCAACGCACTTAAACTCTTCCGAATTAAAAAATTCCTCTCAGTAAATTCCTCCCGTCGCCTCCGCTAGACGTAACGCGCGTCATTTGTTCCAACAATCGATTCGTAGGCGGTCCGTGCTGTTTGCGTGTGCGCGTTCTTTGCACACACGCCGCCGCTGCATGTTGAAGACGCCTGGCATTTGCATTCCTTTTACGACGCGAGAGCGGCGCCCGCAGCAGCTTCTCCATGGAGCTTTTATAAGGTGCAGAGCTCAGCACGGAGCTTTGACGCTGCAAAGAAGCTGTTGCACGCGCAAAAAGAGGAGGCGGAAGAAGAGTCGTTTGAGAGAGCAATGCGGGGGATAAAGCGTCCGTAGGAAGACCCGTGTGTTGTGTGCGTGCGTGCGTGTGTGTGTGTGTGTGTGTGTGTTCGTGTGTGTGTATGTGTGGAGAGAGAGCTCTTTGATCTCCTGCATTGAAGGTTGATGCGTTTTGAAGGCGGCTTGGTCTTTCTGCAGGTGGCGCAGGACGCCGCTAGATACCGCTGATGGCGAGCGATATGTTCCGATTGAACCGTACAGTGGGGCGATTGAAGGGGGTGATGCATTTTGAAAATGGATCGATCTTCCCACAGGTGGCGCAGGATACCGCTGATGGCGAACCCAATGTTTCGATTCAAGCATACCTTGGGGCTTTTTAAGGGTGATATGGTGATGCATTTCACCTTATCACCACATCGCCATCTCATTTCTATCTGCTAACTACTTTGTTAAATGAATATACGAAATTCTAAATTCTTTGTCATAAACATGCTTGATGCAAGCCTGCTTGTAATTCCCTATTCATCAGATATTATATTGATGAGATTTTGTGTCGATTGCTTCATATAAATCATACAAAATTGTTGGCGTATTATAATATATAAGGATCAACAACGAAATTCCGTCACCTTGAAAATCCATTTGGCAATGCTCCTAAGTAAGTATTACGTCAATGTTTCTATTATTTACTTTACCTAAGAATACCCTCTTTCTTACTTTAAAAAATTAAATTTCTTGTCATACTGTGTGGTCCGTGAGTGCTTATTCGTAACATTGCTGGAAGATGTACAATGTTGTACGCTTCTCTTTGAATTATGGATTCAGTAGAAAAGGATTGCCAGCGACCTCATTTTTGTGTAACGTCATTTGTTACGCAATTGTGGAACCCCAGTAAGGTACTGTATCCTAGTGTAATCTTAATTTATTTAATGGATTGCACTGAGACAAAACAGAATTATTTGAACTCGGAAAAAGAAAATGAGAGAAATATTTAGTTTATAGGCCACATTCATTATGAATTGATACCAAATCATCACACACATTTCCCTTTTGTTCAAGTATTTCAATAATTATATAGAAGCGTTACATGCTGAATACTTAGGTACACGAAGGAATAAAGAAGCACAGTTTTCAAACAATAAGTAATAAGTATTAAAAGGATCTACATAAGCGCATTTAATTTAATGAACTATATAAATGTATTCGCAACAAAGCGCTATTAAAATTTATTCTTCCATCATGTTTAAAGTCACCTTTCTTGTTTATATATCTGTTAATCTAGTTTATTGGCTGCGTCACTAACATTTCTACCTTTTCATTGATCTGAATCCATTGAAGATCACCTAAAGAAACAGGTTGACACACATCGTTTTAAATTACATATAAGAAAAACCCGGTTTTTTTACTGTATGTACTTAGTTTTCAGTTTCAGGATGGCCACTCATTACCTGGAACCCATTTCACTGACTTTTCTCTGTTTTCAATTGTATTTTTTAATCCCCCCCTAACATAGAGTCGTAGGCTCCCGCGGCCGGAGTCATTGAATTCTTGGCTGTCAGGGATTAGAATGGATTAGAACTATACAGCAGTATAGCTCTGAAGAAGGCCACAACAATATGGCCGAAACCTCAGCCCCATCGACCATGACGTGGCTAATCCCGGTCAGCCAAGAATTCAACCCCACCCCAACATTTAGTAGTGAGAATTTCACACTACTTAAAGAAAACATTAAAGCTACCCTGATATTAATTGGTCAGTTCTCTGATTTCTCCATGACAAAGTACAAATTAACAAAATTTTCTCATAAAAAAACTTAGCCAAAAATGTTGATGTTGAAATGCTGTAATATATGTTGTTTTAATAAACATCATATTTAAGGAATAATATGTAGTTTATAAACATCTCCAAAAGTTTTCCTAACTTCTAACATTTTTTCTACAAATTCTCTGATTTCTCCCTGCCTTTTCCAACGCAATGAAATTCCCTGATTTTTTCCGCTTTTCCATGTTATCCAGAAAGTGGTCACTCTGTATTCCGAATATTATACTTTGAGACAGAATAATTCTCACACTCTTTTACATTTCATGATAAAAGAGCACTACCTTTGAAATTGATAATTGAAGTATTTTAGTTTACACCAATAAGCGGTACACCATGCATTTCTGACAAGTACAGAAAGAATGGAATGAGTTATCCATTAGGATGGACCTTGCCTTCACCTTGTAATTGACGTGTAATAAATACAGATCGTATTTGGTCCATAGCAAATTATTTTATCGCTATTTTAGAACATGCAAACCTTTTACTTGAAACCAAACCCAACTCTTGTGTAACGAAAATGGGTTTCAAAAGCCATAAAGCACCTATATTGCCCGTCATTTGAGCAGCAATTTTACAACCTACCTCTGGATGAAGTTCACTTCCTACAGATTGCAAGCGTTCTAGACAGCTAATCTCATGAATACCCTCATTTTCCAAGTGCTTACGCGCAATTTATACACCCGGGAATCTGAAAATTGTACCTTATTTGCCAGTCATTTACGTTCGTAACCATGCAAAAAACAGGGTTTCCACGCAAACGTACCATCCATAAATCTGCAAACCTAGGTCAAGGTAATTATTCTTTAAAAGGAATTACAATCGTAAGAACAAATATGGTATTCATATTCCTATTATTTCAACTCACCTGAACGCCGAGTTTTAAAAGGTATTCGTTCATGGTTGGTGGAATAAATCACGTGAATTTTGTTACACCACCCCTCCACAATTTAAACTAACATTATTGGTCTATTACATCTTGTTCATAGTACTCGTACTTACCTTTAGTATCATGTGCTGCGTTCTATTTTTTGGCATATCATTTCATACATTTACATTTTGTTAAACGCCTAAGATGTTTATTCAATAATGAATATAGCTGATCAAACTGAACAGAGATTTAATTGAAACAAAACTGACTCTTATAATACGTTGACACACACATCATTGTTTTGCTGGAATAATGTTGTAACTAAGAAAACGAAAATTGAGATTTTAAAATAAAGAAGATCAAAAAGTTTATACGAAATAAATCTTTATCTCTGAGATTATACCAATTACCCCTTGATAGCAGGTGCTTCGCTAATTTAATGACGGAGATCGACATTTATGGTTATGGAATACGGTGTCTAAAAATGCAGGGTTTTATAAAATCCATTTTCATTAATTAAAAACAAAGAAATATCACACACACACACACACACACACACACACACACACACACACACACGCACGCACGCACGCACGCACGCACACACTCACACACACTCACACTCACTCACACACACACACACCAATATAATAGAGCCAATATATAAGTAGGCGCCAGATCTCCACATCCCGAAAGGGAAAAACACCGCCACTTTCCGTGACAAAAACCTACACTACACATACGAGAGCATAGACATAGCACCTGACGCGCCCGGAAACACTTATCCATCAATCAACCAATCGCGTCACAGCCCAGCGAGTGCTTCAAACGAACGCGCACAAACTGTCCTTTGCAGCGCTCTGTCGTCGCACACACATCACGTCCTGCTTCCACGTGCAGGACTTGACGCGAGAGGTGTAGCCTGCCACCGCCCCCCCCCCCCAGCGCCTTCGGGGAAGAGGCAAGGCCTCCTGGGAAAGTTGCGGGGGAGGGGGGAGGGGGTGGCGACACCCAGCAACTCGCGAAACTCGATTAGCCTTCGTGGAATGGGCGCCCTCCCCTTGCTGCCCCCGCCCCTACCCGCACAGCTTACGGCGACGGGGACACACTCTACTAGGAATGGCAAAAAACATCGATGTTTTTAAAACATTGATGTTTTACACCGGAAAAATAGATATTTTGCTTTCGATGTTTTCTTTTCATCGGTATTTTGTTGCAAAAATATAGATTTTTTTAAAAAATTAATTTTTTAAAATAAAGCGGTTTAAGAACGTTGTGCAGTAGCAGCAATATTGTTGTTTTGCGTCATCCTCTTTATCACGCTGCAATCTGAGAGAATTTTAGGTGGTTTTAGTGCGATGGTGTATGAATGGAAGTGACTAAAGTGTAAAGTAACGAAACACGATGTTCTTCATGGTTAATTTTATTCTCTACATTCCATAATAATTTTTATGTACGTGCCGTAATATGCTGGTAACCAAACAATAAAATATATCCCTTTTACGTACTGTAATTAAAATGGATAAGACAATAGCAGGTTTATTAGTCTGTAATTAAAACATCGATGTTTTAAACCTCGATGTTTTTTCGTCGATGTTTTCATCGACTTATAAAACCCTTTAACGATGTATCGAAACAGCAATGTATCGATGTTGTGGTAAAATTTGCCATCACTACACACTACCCACCCCACCTGCTCTACCTTCCGCAGCCACATTACGATTTACTCGTATACATTTTCTCTGCATTTTCGTATCTATTTTTTCTCGCATCAATCCCACTTCACTCCTTCACGTTAAGG